>CAIGRF010047966.1:19584-32994 GCA_903798235.1 Fraxinus ornus | reverse complement strand
TTTTTTTTTTCTTTTTCCTCGTGTGTGTTTTACTCTCATAATTTTGGTATGGTTTCCTAAAGTTGGCATCAAATTGTTGACCTCAAAAAATATATTGTATTTCTCAAAATCAACCATGCATTTTTCTTTCAATTTCTGAAGAGTGTTTCCACTTAGGACTTTAGTATTTCGAATCCAATTTTATTGTATTCGTGAGAGATTAAGATAGAGATCGACTATCGTCATTTTGCCATTTTCATTTGTGAAATGCTAATTTATAAGGGTTTTGATAGTGACATTTTGGTCATTTTTAATGAATTGGCCTTTATTCATCATTTATTTTCATGGAATTCATGAATAAATATTTTTTAAATATCAATTTTTAAAGCTTAATGATATTTGTACTTTAATAACATTTGTTTAGAAATCCTCTATTTACACACAAAAGCACGGTGCACTAACTATTAGGTTTATTATTTTGTCATGTGTGCCTAAATATTTAATTAATTGTGTATAAAGTTATTTTAAAGTTGAGCCCAATTAAAGTGATCTAAGAAAAAAATTAAATTGTTGGGCGTAGGGTATCTAAATAAAGTGTGGACCCGATTATATGTGTAGAGATCGGATCCATTAGAGTTGTATTTGACGATGGGCCAAATGTCAGCTCCCAATCTTGTCATTAAACTTAGGATTTATGTATAGAAATTACAAAATTTTGACTACTTTATGATGAGAGAAAACTTTTGGCAATTTAAGTGTAGGGGTCGACCTTTAAGGTTTGGGGTCAACCCTACCAAAAAAATCTGTTACAGGGGTATCAATCATTTTGCAGGAGTTGACTCGTTTTGATATACATATATGTATATATGTAACCACAGTCATTGAAGGGTATGAATATGAAATAGACCAGCAACACCATCTATAAAGTAGTTGGGACTTTTCTTATATACTTTGTTACATTGCAAAACCCATGTTAGAGACTAGTAGCTATGCAAAAGTTGCATTACACAAATGTTGCACTATGTACCTTATCTTACAAGCATAACCAACCTATTTATACTATTATATATACTACATATCAAAGTCTTCACGTATATGTTTATTTCCCAGGAAAACTATCTGAAAATAGGTACATCATAGTAGTGGCCTCGAAGTAGTCAATATAATAATGGCATCCCACAAAGCGGTGGAAGTCTGGAAATTTTAGATACGTTATCCTGTATAAACTTCTTTGACATACATGCAATACCGACCATCTTCTGAAGTCATCCCCCGAGGTAAGGTCAATGTATTCAATAGTGAACATCTATAGCATAATATAACTATTCAACGAGTAATCTATAGCATAATTTTTTTAAATAAGTAAGGAAAACAATGGGCCCCAATTATAGATAATCAATTCTACGCGTGTGCACAAGTTGAGAATAATAATACATGAGCTCATTAATCAATTACACCAATTTGGTGTACGATCAATAATCATATCATGAACTCATTAATCAACTACACAAATTTAGTGTACAACCAATAACCATACCAAGCGATATCCAATGCAATGTCAATGTGTAGAATCTTGAACACACACACACACAACCAAAGGCAAGTAACTTTATATAAAGTTACTTGCCTTGGGTTGTGTGTTTCTTTTTCTCTCTTTCTCCCTTATTTATAGTAGTCTTTGAGAATTGAATTGAATTTTTCTTTAATCATGATTTTGCCACCTTTAACCCTACTATGCCATTTGTCATTTTAGTATTTAGAGTGGCAAGGTAGTATGTATAGGGTAGCCACCTTATTCCTTTTCTTTTTCCACATGGGACTTAACCAAGATCTCAATCCAGTAATTACATAAATATGCAAATAATCATTATTTTACCACATTTTACCCTATTATGCCATTTGACATTTTAGTAATATGTGTAGGGTAGCCACCTCATTCCCCTTAATTTTTCCACGCGGTATTTAATCAAATCCTTACTTAAATTCTTTTCATAAGGTTATATTATTAACATAACTTTATACTATGTTACATGAAATGTACATCACAATAACAAGTATGAATATGCGTGGTAAATTTGCAAAAATTTTGGGATATTACAATTTCCCCCTTGAAAGAATTTTGTCTTCGAAATGACATTAGTCAAAGAGTTTCGAGTATTTAGCTGTCATTTCGTCCTCTCTTTCCCAAGTTTCTTCTTCAATGACATTATTTCATCACAAAACACGAACTCTGGGTATTTCGTTCTTGTGAAAATTCTTAGTATCCTTCATTAATATTTTGACGTTTTTCTTCCCAGGTCAAATCAGGATGAATATTAGTTGGTGCCAATAATAGCCTATGAGAGAGACTTGGAATATATTTTTGAAGAGTTGACACATGAAATACATCATGTATTTTTTTCATCTGTTCAGGTAGCTTTACTCGGTAGGTGACTTTACCAATGCGTTCAAGGATTTTGAATGGTCCAATGTATCTTGGTGTCAATTTTCCTTTTTTCCAAATCTTAGCAAACCCTTGATAGGAGATATTTTAATAAAAACGCTATCTCCTATCTCAAACTCTAGTGGTCGTCGTCGCTTATCTGCATAGCTACGTTGTCGATCCTGAGCTGCCTTTAATCGTCTCTTAATCTCTTCAACTGCTTTTTTCATATCCTGAACCATTACCGCTTTTATGATTTTATTTTGACCTACTTCATTCCAATGTAAAGAGGATCGACATTTCCGACCATATAATGCTTCAAAAAGAGGCATTTGAATTGACATATGATGACTGTTATTATAAGAGAATTCAATTAAAGGTAGATAATAATTCCAACTGTGCCGAAACTCCAAAACACAAGCGTGAAGCATGTGCTCTTTGGATAGTTCGTTTTGTTAATCCATCAGTTTGTGGATGGAAAGCTGTACTAAATTGAAGCTTTGTACCTAAACAGTTTTGTGACTCTTTTCATAATCGTGAGAAAAATCGTGGATCACGATCTGATGTAATCGTAACGGGGTACTCCATGGAGTCGTACTATTTCTTGTATATACAAGGCAGCAAACTGTTCCACTTTGAAGGTCATTTTAATGCGTAAAAAGTGTGCAGATTTAGTTAGTCGGTCTACTATTACCCAAACCCTTTGTCACCCTGGGCAGACCACACACAAAATCCGTTGTAATCTGCTCTCATTTCCATTCTGGAATTTGTAAAGGTTGTAGTAATCCTGCTGGTCTTTGGTGTTCTATTTTTACTTGTTGACAGGTCAAGCATTTGGCTATGAATTCGACAATTTGACATTTCATACCCGGCCACCAAATTAGCTTTAACATCGTGATATAATTTGGTGGTCCCAGGGTGAGCAGTGTAAGGAGTCGTATGTGCTTCATATAAAATATCGTCACGTAATCGGTTTATGTCTGGTACGTACATTCGATGTTTATATAGAAGAATTCGATGAGCTGAGATATGGTAATCTGTTGGTTTTCCACTTGCTAATTTCTGTCGAATCTTAGTAGCAAACAAATCGCTCTTTTGACCTTATTTGATTTTCTCCATGAGGGTTGATTGTACAGCAAGAGCGGTTAGTCGTTTTTCTTTAGATCCATTTTCTTCCAATCGGGGGCTTCCTCGATCTTTATTTGATTGGTCAAAGGTCTCTTGGTGGGAACGTTTTCTGCTTAGTGCATCAGCAACTACATTTGCTTTTCTTGGATGGTAGCTAATGGTACAATCATAATCTTTGATTAATTCCAACCATCTTCTTTGTCTCATATTCAACTCCTTTTGAGTAAAAAAATACTTTAAGCTTTTATGGTCTATGAAGATCTCACATTTTCCCCATAAAGATAGTGGGGCCATAATTTAAGCGCAAAAACAATGGCTGCCAATTCTAAATCATGTATAGGGTAGTTTAGTTTATAAGATTTCAGTTGCCGAGAGGCATATGCAATTACCTTACCATGTTGCATCAGCACACAGCCTAACCCATTTCTTGAGGCATCACTGTAAATCGTAAATCCTCCTGCTCCATTAGGAAAAGTCAAAATGGGTGCAGTAGTAAATCGTGATTTAAGTTCTTGAAAACTCCTCTCGCACTCGTCTGTCCATCTAAATGGAATATTTTTCCATGTAAGCCGAGTCAAAAGAGAAGCAATCTTTGAGAAGTTGTGTACAAATCGTCGATAATACCCAGCTAGCCCACGAAAATTACGTACTTCGGTAGGCGTAATTGGTTGCGCCCACTTAAGAATTCCATCAATCTTACTGGATCTACCGATATTCCTTCTTTGGTGCTGACGTGTCCTAAGAACACAACTTTTTCCAACCAAAATTCACATTTTGAGAATTTTGCATAAAGTTTCTTTTCTCATAAAATCTGTAGGATTATACGAAGATGGTTTGCGTGATCATCTCGAGTTTTTGAATAAATCAAAATATCATCAATAAATACAATGACAAATTTGTCCAGATAATCCTTGAAGATTCGATTCATTATATCCATAAATACTGTCGGTGCATTTGTTAGTCCAAACGGCATTACAAGAAATTCAAAATGCCCATAACGAGTACGAAATGCGGATTTAGGAACGTCTTCCTTTTTAATCTTCAATTGATGGTATCCAGATCGTAAATCAATTTTCAAGAAAATCGCAGAACCTTGTAGCTCATCCAATAGATCATCAATACGGGGTAGCAGGTATTTGTTTTTAATAGTAATCTTATTAAGTTCTCGATAATCAATACAAAGTCGTAAGGATCCTTCCTTCTTTTTAACAAAAAGAACTGGAGCACCCCATGGAGATATACTTGTTTGGATGAATCCTCGCTTCAACAAGTCATCTAATTGGCTTCTTAATTCCTTAAGTTCAAAGGGGGCCATTCTGTATAGGGCTTTGGATATGGGGTGAGTACCTGGGTGTAGTTCTATGCCGAACTCAATTTCTAGATTAGGTGGTAACCCGGGTAAGTCCTTAGGAAATACATCCTGAAATTCTTGGACAACGGTTATTGTTGATGGGGTAATAGCTTTGTCTCACTGAGTTGATGAAGACTTACTCAATACCCTGAATGTCCTTGAGTTAAAAGCTTGGTAGCCTTAGTTGCCGAAATTATAATTCTAGATGTTTTCTCAGGTACTGGAAATGATATGGTGTTTTTACCTAAAAGCTTCAATGTTTTGAACTTACAATCAATTAAAACCTCAAAGGTGGTTAACCAATCCATGCCTAATATAATATCAAAATCATGGAATCAAGTAGGATAAGATTTGCTGGAAGTTTCATATGCTCAATATACAACCTGGCCTTTGGCAAAACAAATTTTGATGGCAATTTGGTCCACAAGGAGTAACGATGTTCATATTATGTGGTACTAAAGTTGGTTCCGTATTCAGATTATGCAAAAATTTCGTGGATATGAAGGAATGGGTGGCACCTGAATTAAACAAGGTAAGAGCAGACATACGTCATACCTGTAACAACTTTCGGATCTTCAGCAACTTCAGGTTGTACCATTGCAAATACTCTACCTGCTGGAGGACTCGATTTCTACTGATTTTTCCTTTTGTTATTTGGACAATCCTTTATTATGTGGCCGTTTTTTCCGCAATCAAAACATAATCCAAGTTTAAGTTGACATGGCCCACTATGAAATTTTCCACAATGAGAGCATGATGATGACGTTGTTTTCTTGGGTTTGTCTTCCATTCGGGACTTTTTGTTTGGGAATCGAGGAACATTTTTGTCAATCCTGGTACTCTTAGTGGTATCATTCCAGTGCTTATTGTTCAAGGTTTTCATTTCTCGAACTTGAGCTATTTGGCCTCTGCTTGTTCTGCAATTAAGGCTTTACCTATTACCAGAGAAAAATACAAGCCTTGAACTCCTGACATGTGCACATCTCGTGCCAATTCAGGTTTTAGCCCTCCAATGAAACGATCAATTTTTATTTCGCTAGTAGTGGTCACGTGAGTTGCGAAACGTGATAATTCTTCAAACTTCTTGATGTACTCAGATACAGTCATTGATTCTTATTTTAGAAACAGAAATTCATTTAACTTTTGTTGTCTGGCTGCAGAAGAGAAATATTTTGCTCAAAACTTTTCGCAAAAGGCTTCCCAAGTCATGTCTTGAGCTTCTCCAACGCTCGTTAAAGTATCCCACCAATGTCCAGCATTTCCTCTTAACATAAATGATGCACATATAACTTTTTCGGATTCCGTAATATTTGCATATGTAAACATACGTTCCATAGTACAAATCCAATTTTTCGCTTCAACTGGATCCTTTGCATCCTCAAACACCGGAGGTTTTAATCTCTAGAAACGATTACTAATATCATTTTCTTCCTTGGTTCTGGAAGATTCTCCATTGGAAGTGTAATTGTTGATTAGTTGATTTATTTGTCGAGCTGACGTCAGACCAATCGAATCAAATGCTCAATTGATGCAATGTTACTGTTACCTTGACTATTTTGAGACATTTCTTGGTCTATTGTATAACAATATCCATTAATAATCTATAAAAGTTTCTCAAAAATTGAAAAATCAACTATCAGATAGTTTTATTTTGGGTCTACCTTATCAAAAGGTAGATCTTTCTTCAACTTCCCTTGCCTAAACAAGTCCTTCTGTTTTGTCTGGAAAATCCCTTATTTGGTTGAATTTTTGTGATTTGAGAGAAAACGTTTTGACAGTTCTAGTGTGGGGATTTCAATATCTATATCTATATATGTGTGTGTGTGTGTGTGTAACACCAATTATAAGGTAGTTAAAAAAAACTTTATTATATACTTTGTTATAACAAAACATGTTAGCAACTAGGCAAATTGCGCTACGTACTGTACATAACTAAACTATTTATACCATTATATTACATAGAGGTTACATAGACATGTTTATTTCCTAGGAAAACTAACTGTAAATAGATACATCATAGTAGCCGCCTCGAAGTAGTCCATGTAATAGTGGGAGCCCACGAAACGATGGAACCCTGAAAATTCTGAATATGTTATCCACGTGTGGACTTCCTTAACCTACATGCAATACTGGCCGTCTTCTGAGGTAACCCATTCGTATGAAGTAAAGTCAATATATTCAGTAATGACCATCTACAAAAAAAATTTTGATAAGCATATAATGTGAATACACTTATTCAGCGAGTAAACCATACCATTTTATTTCCAAAATAGAGTAAGGAAAATAATGGGCCCAATTATAGATGCTCAATTCTACCCGTGCGCACAAATTTAGAATAACAATATATGAGCTCTTTAATCAATTACACCAATTTGGTGTATAATCAATGATCATATCAAGGGATATCCAATACAATATACATATCTAATGCAAAGTCAATGGGTAGAATCTTGAATCTATAATCAACTTAAAAAAATAGTTATTCAATAAACATAATTATAATATATGCTTGGAAATAGAAATGGACATAGATTACTTACCTTCAAGTTGCAATGTTTTTCTTAGTAAGTTACTTTGGTTTTAAATTTGTTGTGTGTTTGCTTTCTCTCTTTTCTCCCCTATTTATAGTGGTAATTAGAAATTTACTTAATAATTTATTTATTTTTCCTTAATCATTACTTTGACACCTTAAACCCTACTATGTCATTTGTCACTCAAGTATTGGTAAGATGTGAAAGCCTAAGATTATCTAATCAAGAGGGGAGTGAATTGGTTTTTTAAATTTTTTCGTTAAGTACACAAGATTTTGAACTAATAATCAAACGAACGATAATGAATCAAACCAATCACAAATAAGCACGTAGATAATCGAGATAAGTTTATACAAAGTAGAAAATGTTAAGTAGAAGAGTTAGAGAGTGCAAACGATATAATATGGAGGTTCGATCCAACACAATGATCTACATCCCCCGTTACCAAGTTCTCCGTCACGAACAAGGCCTTTTTCACTATTTTGATTGACTTGTGCTGCAATCCAATCCTTTGCAACGCTTCCGGTGACTTACAACCAAGGAGCACCGATCCTTTTACAACGTTGGGCTTTTCGGGACCTCAACACGACCCACAATTCAAAAATGAATATACAAGTGAAAACTTCTCTTCTTGATGAATGATAGAATCAAGGTTGATAAAAAAGAAGAGAAGAGGTAAACACTTCAATAAATGGCAATGAGTTTAGCTCAAAGTGTTGATATGAAAAACTTTTTGATAAACAAAGGATTTTCACAAATTGTAATCACTCAAAAGTTTTTCGCAAATTTAATGCCTTTTTGATCTTCTTAAAGATGGAGAATAAGGTAGTTGGGATCAATAAAAGCCTCACTTAATGCTCAAGAAATCATTTTTACAAGTAGAGAAATAGTGAGATATTTATAGCACTCAAAACGGCTAAAAGTTCTGTCCATCCGGACAAGGGATCCGAACGTTCGGATGAGATAGCCGTTAGAGAAGTGCAACGGTCAAAAAATTGCTCATCCAAAAATCCGGTTGGCAATTTTTTCCTACTAGATGATTTTCTTCACGATGATTTGATCGATGTAGGTTTATTTTGAAGAATAGTGTTATCCAAATTTTCAAAGAGAGTGATTTACAAATTCATTTATTTGATGAAAGTTTTTACTCCTTTGAAAAACGATTTTATGCAACTTCTTTTATGTTTTTGAAAAAGAATGATTTTCTTATGCATAAAAGATTTTCTTTGAACTACTAGATGTTTCATGGCCAAATAAGGAAGCATTTTACCTTTACAAATATTTAGTGTATTAGAACTAATGTCTCGATATATATCTTGTTTCTTCATGAGCTCTTTTGCTTTCATTGGTTTGCTAAGTTTGTTTACACCTAGATTGTCTATTTGTGAATCTCACGATCTTGATCTTTTGCGCCTTCAACCTTAATAGCATTCAACGATCTCTCTAAAAGACACTCGAATACAATTTGTTAGAATTAAAAAGTGATTTGTTTGTGTTAATCAAAACGAAAGTCAACCATAGGTCAACAAGATGTTATGTATAGGGTAGCCACCTTATACCCTCTATATTTCCACATGGTAATTATCCAATTAATTATAGTATTATTAACATAACTTTTTAAATTATCATTTCAAAAATCAGATTTAAAGTATATTTATACAAAAATCAGATAATTCGATATTAATTATAATATTATAAAATTAAATTTCAAATCCATTTCATTTTTTTCTTTCTTCTTTCTCTTTTTTTTTTCCATTCACTCTCTCTACTATTTCCTATTTCGGGTGTGTTTGAGCTAGGGCTAGACATGGGTCGCTTCGGTTCGGTTATTTGGAACCATCGGGTCCAAATATAATTATGGAACCGTTTGGGTTCGATTAGGTTCGGTTCTGTACCATAATTAAATTTTTTAACATTTGTAGCAATGCTACATAAATACAACCAATGACATGTTCATTCGTAACTTTTACAAATTAATATAGCCCAATTCAAAAATATATAAATAACAAGCTGTCCAATAAGATTAATACAATGTATACAAATACCAAAAAGTAGATACTAATATTAAAATATCGGTGATCCATATCAATAACTCACTTGCTTCAAACAGCTTAAATGTTGAGTCAAAGGGGAAGGATAAGGCACAAATGTTGTGATAAGGCTGAAGTTGGAATGGAAAGGCCAAAGGGGAAAGATAAGGCCAAAAAGTTGGGCTAACAAAAAATTAATAATTGGACCAAAAAATTAAAATTAAAATTTGAATTTAGAAATTGGGTTGGGCTAGACTAGTTAGGCATGGACTTGGTTGATTTGTTTAATTAATTTGTAAATTTGTTTAGAAAAAAATAAAATAATTTAATTAATTCTATATAAAAAATTTAAAAAAAGTATTTAGATTTGGTTCTTATTTGGGTCTTCGATTTTAGGTCTAGAATTGAGAACCGACTCAAACCCATCGGTTCTCGATTCAGATACCCGTTCGAGTATTTAACTTATAAAGAGCCGCTCGGTTCAGTTCGGTCCGGTCCGGTTCGAGAGTTTTGTCCAACCCTAGTTTGAGCCACATTATTTTGGAAGAATGTATTCTGGAATAGTAGATTGATAGAGAGTGTGGGTTGAAAAAGTAGGAAAAGTTATTGATGTGATGAAAAATATTATTTTATTAAAAAATGTGTGGTTGAAAAATGAGTAGAAGAATGAAAATGAAAATTTTAATGTGTACCAAACATGGGCTTCATTTTTTCTTCTTATTTCTCACTCTTTCCATTCTCTCTTTACTATTTCTTATACCCAATTTTTCTCTTTCACCGACCATTGTTCTTCTTTCACTCTCTTCTACCCATTTTTTCTTCATCATCGACGAGTGTAAACGAGGCTAGGAAACCAATCGCACTGAACAGTCGCTATGAGCGACGAACCATGCTGAATAGCCGTTGTGAGTAGCGAACCCATCGCCATTCGCCGCTGCAAGGCGCTTGAGTTCACCGCGCATAGTGGCGATCTGGTGTTATTGTTTGCGGTAGCACTGATGGCGTGTTGATAGTGCCCAGTGCTATCCGTCGATTAGATCGGGCGAGATGGTGGTGATGTGTGGTTGTGATGGTTGTTCTAATAGTAGTGGTTTTGGTGATGTGGTGGTGATGTGTGGTAGTGGTTGGATCTTGTAAGGTTTTACAGCTCCAATGGTGTTGGTGGTTTCCAGTCATCATGATGATGTCATTGTGGCAATAGTCGACGGGATCCAATTTTATATAGTGCAGCGATACTCTTAGTCGATTGGATCTGTTGAGGTGGTGGTGTTGTGTGGTTGTGGTGCTTGTTGATGTGGCGGTGGTTTTGGTGATGTTTGGTTGTGATTGGATTTGGTGAGGCTGTGGTTCTAATGATTGTGGTATGGTGTGGTGCTACTGGAAGCGGTGGTGGCTACAAATTACTCGGTTGTCATTGACCAATGAATTGGTTAATGATTAACCAATAAATAATATGTAGCCAATGAAATAGATAATTTGTGACCGAAAAATTCGTTGAGTTGCGACCAAAAAATTGATCATTCGTGACTGATAAATAATTTGTAACCAATTAATTTGATATTTTGTGACCATAAAATAGGCCGTGACTTGTAAAATTTGTAATTTATGACTGTGGTGCTGGTTTTGCATTGCTATGGTGTGTGGTGGTGTTGTCGTTGCTATAGTGGTGGTTTTGCACAGTCTGGTGGTTGTAATGGTGATGGTGGTTGTCGTGGTGATGGTGGTGTTCGTAGGTGAAATGAGATGATGGGATGGGGGTGTTTGTGACTAATTATTTGATTGATTGTGATCAATGATTGGTTAATTTGTAACAAATAAATAATATGTGACTTATAAATTGTGATTGTGACTCACAATTTATTAAGTTGTGACTTAAAAATTAATTGTGAGCAATTAATTTTTGGTTGTGATTGGATTTGGTGAGGTTGTAGTTCTAATGATTGTGGTATGGTGTGGTGCTACTGGAAGCGGTGGTGGCCACAAATTACTCGGTTGTCATTGACCAATAAATTGGTTAATGATTAACCAATAAATAATATGTAGCCAATGAAATAGATAATTTGTGACCGAAAAATTCGTTGAGTTGCGACCAAAAAATTGATCATTTGTGACTGATAAATAATTTGTAACCAATTAATTTGATATTTTGTGATCATAAAATAGGCCGTGACTTGTAAAATTTGTGATTTATGACTGTGGTGCTGGTTTTGCGTTGCTATGGTGTGTGGTGGTGTTGTCGTTGCTATAGTGGTGGTTTTGCACAGTCTGGTGGTTGTAATGGTGATGGTGGTTGTCGTGGTGATGGTGGTGTTCATAGGTGAAATGAGATGGGATGGGGGTGTTTGTGACTAATTATTTGATTGATTGTGATCAATGATTGGTTAATTTGTAACAAATAAATAATATATGACTTATAAATTGTGATTGTGACTTACAATTTATTAAGTTGTGACTTAAAAATTAATTGTGAGCAATTAATTTGATAATTTACAATGAATAAATGAGTTGTGACCAATTAAAGTTTTGATTTTCTAATCGATTAAATTGTGGTCAATAATTTGATAAGTTGTGACAGAAAATTAATTTGTGACTAACCAATTAGATATTTTGTAACCATAAAATAAGTTGTGACTTGTAAAATTTGTGATTTGTGACCAATGAATAATATATGACATATTAATTTAATAGATTTGTGATCAATGAATAAATTGCGACATATAAAATTTTTTATTTGTGATGGTGAAATAATTTGTGACCAATAAAATTTTGTATTGTGACTTTAAATATTAAATTAATAAAATATATATTTAATAAATTAGTTTATAAATTAAATTTCAAAAAATCTGATTTCCGAAATTTTAAACAGTGTTTTTTAATTTTGAAATGTGTCATACTTAAATTTTTTTATATATGAATTTTTCCCAATTATAAATTGTGTCTATAAGTCCATGTGTGTCCATTCCTTATTAGATTGTCGAGTTTGGATAATACACTAGTATATTGTCTTCGCATCTTCATAGCCAACTACAGTTGTTAAACTATCGTATAGTTGTTACTTTGACTAAATTCGTGGCTCATGCTCCTTTTGATAAAATATCGATTTGAGAACTTTTTTTTTGGTACATTTTCCTTCACCAAGTCATCATTGGAGTAATTCTTACTTGCAAAATGACTTGCTCGTATCCAATCCTACTTTTGCTACTAAAAGAAATTATTTCAAAATTCACTTATATACTCATAAGGGGTAAATAGCACAGAACATCCATACCTTTCAATTTCATTGTGCAATACGTCACTACTTTTCATTTTTTGACATTTTCACCTCTACATTTCACATTTTATTGAGCAAAATGTCATTTTATCCATTTTTTCAATGAAAGACGATTTTACCCTCCTACTCAAATAAAACAAAAAGAAAAGGATACATAACCAACTGTAACTAAAGTCCTTAAGTTTTTAAAAAATTACAAAGAAATTATAAATTCTCCACCATCACCACTTCACAACCTACCAACTGCCACCTGGAGATTCACATGACCTTTCGGCTACCACGCCCACCGGACTCCACCACCACCAACCTCGCTTCACTTCCCCGTCGTCATCCCCCACATGAATTTGAAGATTGGAGCACTTAGGACCCACCAATTTTGGTTAGACAGTTCTCTCCGTGCATCGCGTCCGTAGAGAGTTTCAGACCAGAAATTGAAACGGTTAGGGGATAATTGGTTCAATTAGATACATACCCATTGTCGTTTGGATTTGTTGATGGTTCGATTGATGTTAATTTGTGGTTTTAGTGTTGTGGGATACATGAATGGAAGGAGAAGAATTTGACAAAATGGACGTGTCACTGTCGAATGTCTAAATTACAGTAGAATGATTTGAGGCAGGTTTGATTGATGTGAGGCCATGTATAGGTTCGTCGAGATGAGGGGTAACCGTCGGTGGTGGTGCGTGACCGTGGGTGGC
>CAIGRF010047966.1:0-17277 GCA_903798235.1 Fraxinus ornus | reverse complement strand
CTTCTATTTTTAAAGCTAAACTTAAGCAAAACATGCAATCTGAGAAGAATGATTTGGTTGATTATTTGTCTGATCGTTGTGAAGATTTGACCGATCCCAAGTTTAATATATTAGTTTGGTAGAAATTGAATGCGCACAAGTACAAAATTGCCTCTAAGATTGCCAAAAATGTATTAGCAATTCAAATATTTACGACCAGAGTCGGCATTTTTCATGAGTGATCGAACTCTTGACTCCTTTAGGAGTTCATTGAATGGAAAAATGGTTGAGGCCTTAATATGCACAAAGAATTGGTTGCATAGCAGCAATGAACCTATATTGCTTCGTCAATATTTGGATGAGGTAGAAGAATTAGATGACTTTGAGAAAACTGTGGAAGGTGACATTTATTTTCTATTATCAATTTTGATATTTTATACATATTATTTCTTAGTTGATTGTTAATATCATTAATAAGGACTAATAAATATTTTGATATTTGCATATCATATAGAGGTTGAATCATATGTTACAATAGAGGATATTGATATAATTTTTATCAAATGAGAGGTTAGTACTCTTGTATTTATTCTGATATTATTGCTTATAAAATTCAGAATGCATGCTACTAGATGCTAACTTGACATCGGATTTTAAAAAATATGAATGTAATTTAACATTTAATATTATTAGTTCTTGTTTAAATGTATAAGTTAACTTGTTTTAAATATAAAACTATAATGTCGATAGGTAAACTGCAAATTAAAACGAAACCAAACCGTAAATAATGGTTTGGTTTGAAAAATAAAATGGTTTGGTAACTATAATGTCGATAGGCAAACTACGGATTAAAATTGAACCAAACCGCAAATAATGGTTTGGTTTGAAAACTAAAATGCTTTGATTTGGTTTGGAAAAATTTCAAACCGCATAAAATAGTTTGAATTGAAAATATAACACAAATCGCTCAAATCGAACCGTGTTCACTATGAACGTTTCGTGCTATTTATCCTACTCCATAATTAAAGTTTTTAAGCTCAGCCACTTTTCTTATTGATATTGACATGTTTTTTCACCACATCCACATACCACCAGTGAATGCTTAAAAGGCACGAATTTTTTACCCTGCTGGCCTTCTCTCTCTCCCTAATTTCCTACACAGATCCTCCCAGAATTTATATAAAGAATTTTCCTCAGATTTCGTTTGCTTAGATTGTCCTAATTCACCACTTCATATCCATCTCTCAAGACTTTATAGTTACACCCGAACGAGTACAATGGATAAATAAATATTTCTTATTGGAACTATTTCTTATTAATTTTTTAGTTAATTCAAAACACAGAAACTGGGTTTTTATACTTCTAATTCTGCAGTCCCCGTTGTCTAAGATTTTTGACCTTTTCTTTGCCAATATGTAGATTTTTTTGTTGGGTTTCTTTTAATTCTTTGATTGAATATCGTTATTGATTTTTATCCACCAAAATATAAGACGCCTATAAGAAATTAGCATTTAGGATTGGGGCTTTTATGGTAATTTTTTCCATCAAGGAAATATTTTTTTGTATAATTCTCTGTAATTAAATTTAAATGAATCTGAGGGCGTTGTTTTGAATTTGAGATTTTGATTGTTGAGGAAGAAGTTTGCCATTCTTGGTGTTGAATGGTGAACTGTATAACCAATCAAGATTAATTATTATTATTATTATTTTCTTTCCTTTTTGGAAATTAAGTATGGATAATGTGATTGGAGGCAAATTTAAGCTGGGGAGAAAGATTGGAAGTGGATCTTTTGGAGAGCTTTATTTGGGTAATTCACATTACCATTTTTAACTGTAAATTAATGGTTTCTTATGTTTCTTTTCCACGCCGTGTTGAAATTATTTGTTGATTTCAATTTAAATCAGGAGTAAATATACAAACTGGAAAAGAAGTTGCTGTGAAGCTGGTGAGTAAAAGCTTTGCACTGGGCTCTAGATTTTTTTTTTTTTTTTTCCTATCTAAAATGAGTTTTGTTTATTTCTGGATTATGGAGTCTTCTTATTGATCCTTTGAAAAAAAATTCAACCTTTGGTTCTGGTAACCAGAGAAAGAACAATTAAAATATCTGATGATATGTTGAATTTAGTCCATTTGCTGCCCATGGTTCCATCAAATGGTAGATCAAATATGATTATTGTTTGTTTTATGCCTAATGACAATTAATATTGTCGTTTACAAGGTAAGTTGATTTGCAAGCATTTCATTTTTTACTAATATAATGAGACCAATTACCTAAAGTCTCTAGTTTGAGCTATGGAGAAACTTCTTGCACAAACACTCTGTAGGCTTTACTTTAAATGATTTGTTTGATTTAACATTTCTCGTATTTTGTTCTCTTGGAGCAAACTTATTTTTTTTTCCCCAGGAATCTGCTAAAACTAAGCACCCTCAGCTTCACTATGAATCAAAGTTGTATATGCTTCTTCAGGGAGGAAGTGAGTTTACTAATTTCTGAATTCTCTTAGTTTGCTATTGTATGTACTGAAGACAAAACAAGTTTGTTAATGCTCTCATTTCTTGTATAAAGCTGGAATTCCCCACCTTAAATGGTTTGGAGTTGAAGGAGAGTACAATGCCATGGTTATTGATCTTCTTGGACCAAGTTTAGAAGATTTATTTAACTACTGCAATCGGAAATTTACATTAAAAACAGTTCTAATGCTGGCTGATCAGTTAGTAAGTATTCCACCATCATAGAAAATTCGTTTCATGGTTTTTGCAACTTCAATTTTACTCACTCCCTTCTGTTTTATGAAGATTACTAGAGTTGAGTACATGCACTCTAGGGGTTTTCTTCACCGTGATATAAAGCCTGATAACTTCCTAGTGGGGTTGGGGTGCAAAGCGAGTCAGGTATATTTTCTTCTTTTCTGATTCAGGTGACAGTATATACATGCGCTGTTTGTGCCTGCACATATTATTTAATTCGCTTATGATTTTGAACTTTACTCGCCTTGAGCATATTTTGCCAGTTGTCTTCTCTATTGTGTCGCTTATTACATTTGGTGTATTCTTTGAGCTGTAAAGGACATAATTATTATAGGACATTGTCTCTGGACCATTGTTGAAACCTTGCAGAATCTGATGTGTAATGCATATGGCAATTGGAAAGAATGAGCTATATGCTCTTAGAGAGTACAGTGTTTGATGGGTACTGAAGCAAATGCATAAACAGTGAGATACATAGTTGTGCATGGATTTGTGGTTTTACAGGTCTGCAATGATGGCAAATTGGGACGTTGTCATTGGTCAGTTGTCTTACCATTCATGAAACCTCGGAGAGTCTCATGCTTAATGTATATTTGTGTAAGAATAAGATATATGCTCTAAGAGGGATTTGGATGCATGCTTAAACTTGTTGGTAAAGGGAAAAAAAGTTCACAATCTGGGATTGTAGCCAAGGATGGCTGATCTGGTGCTTATTTCGGCAGTTATTCATTTTCAAATTAAGCAGAAGGTAGAGATTATATCTATGCTTTGATATAATTTCAGAATGTATTTATGTAGGAAGTACCCAAAGTAGTAGTACCTATTGATTTGGTCTCCATACACGTATACTTCACTATTGTTACTTATTTTTAGTAGGGGGTGGTCATTGGATTCTATATCATATTCAGTTGGCACAACACGTGTTTTTTTTATCTATTGGATTATACATAAGCCTGGAAACCATGCATAATGATATTTGAAATTGGTAACAAAACTTGAGTTCTTTTATTGTTTTCTTTGTCCCCTCTATGCTCCAGGACATATTCCTGCAAATTGGTTGTAGTTCATCCTCATTGAGGTTTCCTGTTATTGAAAGAACAATGGTCTGTTGGTTATTGTTTTCTCTTGGTCCTAAGTGGTTTCTGGTTTTTTTCTCTCACTGACGGATCACTTTTGGTGTAGAACTCTCTTTTGTGACACTGTAACTAGTATGTCTACCTATCTTTACACCGTTCTCAATACCTGAATACTACATTAGACTTTGATAAGGGCCAGAACCTGAACCGTTTATAGAACTGAACGTAAATTTCTTTTTATTCCTTTTATTACCTTACTTTTTTTTTCACTTGATCCCTTCCCTAGACTTAAAATTTACCCAGAAGTATCTTTTTCTTTATCACTGATGAAATGTTTACTATTTCTGTTCACTTTCATAGCAGTGGTAATGATTTATTATTATTTCATGACGTGGTTTTAAGTTTTTTTTTTCAAGAACAAATTTAATGAATCTGACGTGCTTATATATTGATGTTGAACATGCACTTGAATTCTTATGTATTAAAATTTTCAACTTTCAGCCTTCTTAAACTGAACCTTCTAGTCTTTTTTGAACAGGTATACATCATTGACTTCGGGCTTGGAAAGAAATACATGGATCTTCAAACTCATAAGCACATACCGTACCGGTATGCATATGATGAGCTATATTTTTTACTATATAATGACTTTTTTAATCGTTTTTTATTATGGTTCCCAACTATGCCATTGGCCATTGCGGAGCACGGTAATAAGAGTAATAATCTTTCAATTGTAAGTTTGTTTTTCGAATTTGTGTGGCACCGGTCGTGCATCTATTGCTAATCATCACTCAGTATTCCCTTCAAACCTCAGTTTGTAGATGTTTTAAACTAATGGCACTTGGATTATTTTAATTCCTATAATCACTTTTGAATCTCAATTCACCTAGTTTGGTTGATATGAGCTTGTTATGTGGCAAATCTACATATTCTTAAGTTTACCAGTCACGGAGAAGGAGAATAAGGGGGACGGATTGTGGGGCTGGGGTGAAGGTGTTAAGAGTATGTTGGAAAATGTTGCATTGCTGCAATTTTGGATTTGGACCTCTTTAGCTTCTTCCTTTATTAAAATACACAGCTAAACTGTAGAACTGGACGAAAATTAATTTGACCTTCTCAATGGAGGATACCATTTTGGCAGAGTAGTGATTTCTTTATTTTATCCTTAGGGAACAGTTTGTAGGCTTGGCTCAAGATGTTTGTCCTGTGGTCTTTATTTGTATGAAGGGTATACTCATCACCACTAACTCAAGAGCAGATGAAAGGTCTTGTTCTCTTAGTAGTGGGATTGTGCAAAGTTCACATTGGTTTTTCTGCCATTCACCAGACTGAAGAAAAACGAAAGTGTCACTTTCTGTCTCCAGCAAGCAGCAACTACTCCAATTATTGGGCTGGTTAGTTTAGGGTTAGGGTTAGGGTTATGCTATGATGATCGGACTGGGGTACGGGTACGGGTACGTATCCAAGTGTCGTATATTTTATTTTGTAAAATGTAGGATACGGGGACATGGCTAAAAAGAGTCCAAATCTCGGACACGAGTATGTGAATACGTCTTTCAAACTTCAAAAAAAATAATATAAATTAAATTTCTGTATATTGTTTGAATTTATTCAGAAGTAATTTTTTTAAACATTGAGCTCTTTTTAATTTAATTGGCGAGAATTGGAAAAGAGACAGCCGCTAGTCTTAAGGAATAAACTGGAGAAGAAATAGTAACCCAAGAAACTCTTTTTTCTTAACCCAGCTAATTGGGCGGTTGGAGAAATGGGCCAAGAAATAGTAAGCCCAAGAAACACTTTTTTATTAACCTAGTTAGGTAGGCTATGATCGTCCCTAACTCTGTGTTACCCTACATCCATTCCCACTGCCGTCTCAGTTTCACAATCGCGGAATCGCCTCCTATCTTTACCCTCTACGCGACGGCTTTTTGGCTTTACTCTTGCTTCCTGAATACTCACATGTAAACCCCCAAATTTTGTGTTACTGATGAAGATGAATCATGGCCGTGAATTATGTTGAATGTTTTCTTAATTACTGCCGCCGCCTTTCTCCACCATGCCGTGTTCGGTTGCAAAGTGGTGTGTCCGTCCCATATCTCATACCCGTACCCGTACCCGTACCCGTGTCGTGTCGTCACGGGTACTCCGACCGGATTAAAGAGTCCGAGCATCACAGGGGTTATGGTTCTAGATGTGGGCCGGGTTGGGTAATATTAAGTTTAGGTAGTGAATTGGTATGGGCTGTTTGTATTTTTTAGACAATGGGCCGTTTCTACGTGTATTGGTGTGTATATGGGCTACTTTTGGGTTGTATGAACAAAAATTTGGGCTGTATGTGTGATGGGTGGGTAATGTGGGTTATGAGTACTATATTGTGCAGATTTTGTTTGTGGGTATGTTAGTGGGGTGGGCCTGCATATGTAATGGTATATGGGTTGTAATTGAGCTAGGGCTTATTTGGGTTGTAATATTGAGCAGAGAATTGCACCAAGAAGCAATATAATGGCAAAAGAAATTGGAAGGAAAAAAAACTACTACTACTGTGGAGATGAACTTTCTTATGTTTTGTGATATTTATGGTTTGGCGGTATAAAGGTGGTTGTAGGGCTTGGATGGGTGGTGGACAACGGCGATCTGTATATGGATTGGATGAAAACGGTCAGCAAATTTGAGGTGTAGGTCAAAGAAAACGAATTGCTCTGATACCAAATTACTACGACGTAGCAGTGTACAGTTTGTTAACTGACAAAACAAGGAATAGAAAGAAAGTGGTGCTAATAAGATAAGAATTGAGGGCAAAGAGAAATCAATCTTTATTCATATAATCAGATTGTGAATTACAATGAATAAGTCTATTTATTGAGCAAATAAACTAAAAATATCAAATTAAACGAACTTCTACTAATCTAAAACTTTATTAAAATATCAAATCTAATTTAATCAAATCTAAATAAAATAAACATACTTTAAATAAAACTATTTTAAAATCTTAATTATACTTTGTCTATTTTTATTTATCTCTATCTTGATTTCCATCGTTACATCTCACCTCACATAGATGAATCGCCTCAATACTGATTAAGCTTTTTGAAACTATTTATACACAAGGCTGAACTATTCTTTCTAGGAAAGGATGCTGATTGCTTAAATGGTGATGGAAATATTATTTTGTAACTATTTTCTTTCTTCAATATGCTACTCTTACCTAAGGGCGGATCTAGGAAGTCGATTGAGTTAGGACGGTTCGTTGACCGTTGACGGTCGCAATATCGAGATTATTTATTAATATTTAATTAAATAATATTTTTAAAAAATCAATTAATATAAACGTAAAAGTCATATACATATGAAAATATAATCCAATATAATCCAAAATAACAAGAAAAAATTTGAATCATATACATACGATCAAGTTTCAAGTTTTTACGAATTTAAGCGAAACAAGATAAAGTTTATACGTAAATCATGATTAAACGGTAAATACAAGTTTTGGACTTACGCAAGCTTATGCAAAATTTTTAAAACAATGATTTTTAGAACTATTTTTGACAAAAACAAAAAAAACTTTTTCCGAACTCTTAAAAGAATAAAGAGCAGTACTCAGATTGTCCAAATTTAAATTTTACAAAATAAATTGATAGAACCTAACAATAAAAGTATATATCATGCGTGGTTATCCTACCTCACCTGATTGTTAATTGGACAAATTATTGGGTCAGTGGTTCAATCACTAGGTCATTACAAGGTCAAATTTTTGTTAAAAATAATAATTTTTATAGCGAAGAGTCTATTACATTGATAAAACCAAATATATATATTTTTGTCAAATTTATCGTTAACATTCTTCAATTGCCTTGGTGGTCAAGCTTTCCATTATGACATAGTGAGTACAGGTTCAAATCTTATTTATTTCAAATGTGATATAAAATTTTGCTTTCAACCAATTTGGTAGCTAAAAATTTAAAACAAAGATTGGAGGTTTTCGAAATCAAACCCTGTACATTTCATATGCAAAGCTAGTGCTATACCATATAAGCTACACAACCATTTGATGAAAGTTGGTACATTTATAAATATTTAACATCAGTCGTCAGAGCTTTATAATCCTTTCTTTTCCGGCGGAGCCAGCAAGGACGGCCTCGTCGGCTCGCCGGTTGCTGGATCCGCCCCTGCTCTTACCCAAGTGATGATACTTTCTTGCCATATAAAGTGAGAAATGATAAATTTGCATTTCACTGTCAACTAAATACAACATTGTCAATTATGCATTTTGGGTGTCAAATATAATTGCTCTTTTATCTTCATGCACATTTAAATATCTGAATGACATCGGCATTAATTTTAAGCTATCAATATTTATCTTTAGTACTTCACTGCCCTTTTCCCTGTTTGTAGGGAAAATAAAAATCTCACTGGCACGGCTCGTTACGCGAGCGTAAACACCCATATTGGAGTTGGTGAGTGAGCCTTATGGTTGAAACTAATTACTGAAGATACTTGTATTGCTTCATGATAGCTCATATCAAACTATATACAAAGAGCAAAACCTATTACAGTGACGTACTAGCAGTTTTTTTATTTTTCCTATTCCTCTGATTATCCATTTTAGAACAAAGCAGAAGGGATGATCTGGAATCTCTTGGTTATGTCCTTATGTACTTCCTCAGGGGAAGGTTAGTCATAAGAACTTCACTTTAGATTTTTCCACTGTTCTTTCTCCTCTCTCATGCATAACTTACTGACTAATCACATTTGGTTTTTCCATCTTAGCCTCCCTTGGCAGGGTCTGAAAGCTGGCACTAAGAAACAAAAATATGACAAAATTAGTGAGAAGAAGATGCTTACACCTGTAGAAGTATACCTTGCTTATTCTGGCGTAATTTGTAAGAATTTTTTTTATATGATAGATTTTTCAAATGATGGCATTTTGCTTTTTTCTGACAGGTTCTTTGTAAATCTTATCCATCGGAGTTCGTATCATATTTCCATTATTGTCGATCATTACGATTTGAGGACAAGCCTGATTATGCGTACTTGAAGAGGCTTTTCCAAGAGCGCTTTATTCGAGAAGGTAAATATATGTAGGGATGCTTATATTGCCATATCTATCTTCTTTTCAGTTTATTCCATTTTATAGTCAATAAAATATCCTCAAAAGTTGATTTCAAGAGTTTTATAATGGTTTCTTCTTGATGAATATAATAATCGGAGCAGGTTATCACTTGGACTATGTGTTTGACTGGACTATATTGAAGTATCCACAGATTGGCTCCAGTTCTAGAGTAAGAGTTAGTGTTCTCTTGATTTGTTGTATATTAGCCCTGCTTTATTTTGAGTTAGTATTTGTATCTTATATTTTTCTTTCTTTTATCAGCAGCCAATGGGAAAATTACCTATAAACCCTGGACCTTCGGCTGAAAGAGTACAAAAGACTCCAGGTCTTCTAGGGCGCCTCATTTTATTTTGAGCAAAGATTTTGATGTTCACCCACACTTTGTACACGCGCCAATTGAATTTCTCACGTTCATTGGGAACTTTCTATCGACTTCTGATTTAACATAATTATCGGAAAGTTAATAGTCTAATAAATGGTTGCCATTATTTATGTGCATCATCTAGTGAAGCAAGAAGTTCGAGATAGATTCTCTGGTGCAGTTGAGGCATTTGCCAGAAGGAATGGTTCTGGTGGAGGCTTGCATGGGGATAACTTGAGGCACAGATCATCAGACAGCGTGCCATCATCAAAAGATGTGGTGAGTACTAAAGATTTGGGCTTAATCTGTTTTGTCTATACTAGGGCTGACCGTGGGTCGGTTCGGTTCAGTTCGGATTTTTTCGGTTCCAGAATTTTCGGGTATTTAATAAATGGAACCGTCGGGTCCAAATATAATTATGGAACCGTTCGGGTTCGGTTCCGTTCGATTCCGTTCGGTTCCATGCCATAATTAAATTTTTTTAACATTTACAACAACACTACATAAATACAACTAATGACATTTTCATTCGTAACTTTTACAAATTAACATAGCATAATTTAAAAACACATAAATAACAAGATGNAAGTAACTACTATTATTTTATCAAAACACTAAAAGAAGAGAAAAATCATGTCAGCAACAATGTGAAATTCAAATTTTTGTCCACTCGAAATCTCATTGCACAATTCATTCGTGTTGCCACAAAGCAGAACTGAAAAAATTCATACCAAAAATCAACGTACGAATCCATTGCCTATTAAAAATACTAATTTAAAACCAGCAAATTTACATAACTAAAATTATAATTCTATTCAACAACAAAGAGAATTACAATCAATCTTTAGATCATCAGAATACTTGTAGCACCACCATTTTTGGTTTGCATTTTCCAACTTTAAAGAGATTCAGAACTTCCAAAAAATTTCCAGAATTTCAAGTCACAATCGGTTACAACGAGTCACAATTAACCAGTCACAATCGGTCACAAACGGTTAGAATCGGTCACAAACGGTCACAAAAGGCATCTATCGACTTCTGATTTAACATAATTATCTGAAAGTTAATAGGCTAATAAATGGTTGCCATTATTTATGTGCATCATCTAGTGAAGCAAGAAGTTCGAGACAGATTCTCTGGTGCAGTTGAGGCATTTGCCAGAAGGAATGGTTCTGGTGGAGGCTTACATGGGGATAACTTGAGGCACAGATCATCAGACAGCGTGCCATCATCAAAAGATGTGGTGAGTACTAAAGATTTGGGCTTAATATGTTTTGTCTATACTCTTTTTGTTGCCTTTGCTATTCATTTTCTGTGTGCATTTGTTCAAGGAAATTGTAGTATTAGTACTCAATCCATTGCTCCAATTGCAAGTTGGTCTCTAATATATGAAAAAAGAGCTAGTTGATTCCCAAGCTTGCAACCGACTTGATTACAATATAGGTCGTATGTTTCTGTGACAGATCTCCCACATTTTATTATAATTGCACAATCGATCCCATTCAATAGAAACTGTGCAAATCTTTGTTTAATCTTCAGACGACCGACCTTTGACTTGTCCAACTTTATGAAGTTAAGTTTTGCTTCCCAACTTTGGCTGGTGCCCTGAAACTTGAAGTTAGGATAGTTAAATTGTGACCTAAGATTTAGACAGTTACCATCATTTGGGACTGCTTGTGCAACGATAATGGAAGTCTGGGAGAGGGGACAAATTGTTCATTTTTAAAGGTTGGGACCATCTTGTTAATGGAGCAATAGGTTGGAGATCAATGGTGCAATTTTCCCTTGTTTAAATAAACCTTGTGTGAAATTCTATCATTATGTACCCTTGCTGCTTTGTCCTCCAGCAAACTGATTCTGAAAGAGGACGGTTGTCTCGCACTGGTAGTACATCTAAGAGGGCGGTATCAAGCAGCAGGCCAAGCTCCTACAGGGAAGCCAGCGAAAATCGCAATAGCCGGTTAGGCTCAGGCAGCGGTCAACTATCCACCATTCAAAGATTACAACCTGGATTTGAGTCCAAATTGTCCTCTTTTACTCGTGCTACAGTCTCTAGAGGCGGCCATGATGATGCTCTCCGTAGCTTTGAGCTTCTAAGAATTGGCTCAGGGAAAAGGAAATAAGGGAATTTCATAATTGAAACATTTGGTTCCTGTGTTAAAGCTTCATTGCTCCTACATTATGATGGATATAAAGCGACCACCCTATTGTATACATTTGTAACTCTTGAGTACCCAGTATGCAAACACAATTTCATTACTGGGGGCGATGTTAACAGCGCGACACTACAATTCAGCTGTCTCCGAATATTGTTACTTTCTGATTCTTGCTTTAACCTTGTATTGTAACCCAACAAAGATGCATGTGATTGTGTATTGTCAAGGGAATTTGTTCGAGACTATTGTATAGTCCAACTAGTACTTGTCAACCCTTACACAGCTTTCGACTCATGTGGTGACTACCTCTGTTTCTTGGTCTTGTTCTCTCCTTGAGGAAAAAATAAATAACATTTTTTGATTGTTGAAGAGGAGGGGTTCTACTCAGAAGAAAGCTTGATTAGGCTGTCATCATATTTGGAATGATCAAGGACCCGTTTGGTTAATTTTAGGAAATTGCTTTTTCTTATTAGATAAGCTTTTAAAGGAATCTGTTTAATATGGTTTTCTCTAAAAACACTTCTGGAATATGGAACTTTTTTAAAAATTAAATTTCGAACAAAAATTTAAATAGATTCATCCATTTAGGGCCCGTTTGGCAATTTAAATTAGTGATCAAGTAATAAACTTTTAATTAACAACATATATGATTATTATTTTTTATCAAACTCATTTCCAATTCCACATTCTCTTAATAAAATAATTTTATACGTAAATTCAAAAGTTTTATCTACTTTTTAACTATACATTCTCTAAAAATTTATTAGTACAAAATCTATTTTTCCCAAAAATGGGGTTCAAATGTGGGCTCAATAGAATCATAGAGAAAATAAATTTAAATTTGAACTTTAGGGTTTACATATCCATATAGTTGAAGCCATAAGAATTTGATCCTCAATTATGAGATATAGGTAAGGTTGTCAATTGGTAGGGCAATGTAGAGCGGCCCTTCTTATCCCCATCCAGTTGGGAATTTTCTACCTTATTTAATCATTTATTTTTATTTCTTAAATACGATTTAAACTTAGACACAAAAAAAATAAGAGTCAAGACGAGAAGGGACATTTTGCTATTACTATAAACTTGGCCCTGCTCTCGAGTTTGGTGAGCCATAAAATCATAGGTTTCTGCACGGTCCATGTAAGGCTTGCACTCTATTCTGTTGAGTTGAATATTTTCTTGATTTTTTATTTTTTTTGAGATAGAAAAACGATACCTATAAATTATAATCTTCATCTTTGTTGTGCTCGTGACAAGTTCTAGAGATAAGCATGAATGTCGTCTAAAATATGTTCGGATCTTCATATTCTTGACCGGTTTTATACTTCTAAACTTAGGCCTATGCTGATTTTAAGAGGCAAATTGCCAATACTTGGCATGATTTTTATTTCAAAAATTAAGGCTTTTCATAGTAATAATAATCAAATAACTAAAGCTGGCCCGTTTTTGAAATGAATACTTGTCTTTTTCAATAAAGTTTATAATAATTATTCTTTTATTGAGACAACCAATTATGAGAAGTAGACAGATGCTAGTATGTTACGTTTTGCCTGTTGGTACACTGACATTGTTATCATTGGAAGGAGTGATTATTTTATAATTTACTATTATGAACTAATTAAAATTCACTTTACAAAGATGCTCAAAAAAATTATAGAAGAAAAAAATAATGTTATTTGTAGCTGATAAAGATTTTACATGGGCATTCTGCCAATTGAACAAAAAAAAAAAAAATAGGACCAACACAGAAGGAACATGAACTAGGGATTGTTTGAAGAAATTTTTGATAAAAGTTTTAGTAGATTTTTGTAAAAGTAAATGAAATATATTTTTAAAAAGTTGACAGAAAGTTATGGTTATCGCGTGTGATTAAAGTGAAAATTGTTAAATTCTTTGCAAGATTTATCAAACAAGCACTACAATTGTATTTGTATTATTGCATAAACTAGAAAGAAATATACAAGATTGATGAGTATTCGTACTACAGAGAAAAGCGAAGATGAAACCGGATAACTCCGATACCAATTTATTGAAGACGAGACTACATTATAGTCTCAATATGAAGTAAGAATTGTAAACTCCCAAGAAGAATATAATTTGTAGAGTAAAGGAGATTTCACTAACATATGGTAAAAAGAATTACAATAATTTGTATTTACAATTTGTCTTATTAATAATGGGATAAACAAACCTCCATTAAGGTTAAACCAACCTATAATGAGGTTAACAATCCATAATGAGATAAAATCAAGGGAAGAGTTCATAAATCAGGTATTAATTATCACTAAATCAATTTTCAGTTTTTAAGTTTAAAAATGCAAAAATCAAGTATTTGTTAATTAATTAAACATATTTTATTGATTAAATATATTAAAATCACAATTACACAATTCATGGTCACAGATGCATCCTTATGAGTTACAAATTATTTACTGGTCACATTTTATTAAATTAATTGGTTACAAATTATTTCGAGGTTACATACAAAAATTTTATACGTCACAATTTATTTTATTGGTCACATTTTATCGATTGGTCACATTTTATCGATCGGTCACATATTTTCAAGTTAAACCAAACAATTGGTCACATACACTGAAACACCCCACCCCGATCCGATCCACCACTCATACTTGATTACAAATGACCAAATAATTAGTCACATACACCAAATAGTGGTCACATACCACCGTCACCACCACGTTGCCGCCGCCACACCACGACCACCACAACAACCAACCACCGCCACCACCACAGAAATGCACCACCGTCGCCAACAACAGAAACACACCACCATCGCCGCTGGAAACAACGCCTGACTATCACATCGTCGTTGCTGTGGCCACAAACACCTGTTGCAACACCACACACCACCTCTACCTCCACCTACAACTTCAATCACCCACCAATAGCCAACACTCTACAAACAGCCACCACCACACAGCGTCGCCACCACCGCCGTTAGCCACCACCACAACTACCATTTCCAACAACAAATAAGATCCAAACCAGATCCCGCCACCATCACTGCGACCAACAGATCTACCACGACCATCATCACCTCCATCACTGTAACCAGTGTTCTAAAAGGCTTAATGCGTGACAATGTGTGGAGGCCAAGCTAAGAGTTAGACGAGATTAGGCGAGGCTTATGCGTAAAAAAGCGTAAAAAGGCGTTTTCTTATTTTAATTTTTAATCAATCAAAAAATCATTTAATAATTAAAAATAATACTTACTAAACATTTAAAACAGATTTATAGAAACTTTATACATTTTTTCAAAGTTTCCAACAAAAAAGATAAGTTTTAAATTTAAATACAAAATAGTAAATAAATAGCATAAGAATTTAAATATATATTATCTAACTCTTTATTGGATAAGAGAATTTTTTTGATTTCGGTGGTTGTTTTGAATTAGGGCAAATTAAAGAAATTAGCTTTTAATAAATTTTTACTTCAAAGAATTGAAAAAAAAAAATTTTTTAAATTTTTTTAAAAAAAAAGCGCGCATACACGCGCATAATTGCCTCTAGGCGCGCATTAGCTAGCGGTCAACACTAAATAAGGCGCGTTGACCGCCAAATAAGTGGCTTGGCGCCAAGGCCACGCATCGCTCCAAGGCGCGCTTAGGCCCACGCCTTGGCACGCTAGTAACCACCAAATCCGCTACCCAACACTCCACAACCACCGTACTGTTATCAACGCGACCACCAAATCTGCCACCCAACACAACCAACACACTTCGTCGATAGATATGGGAGGCATCGCCAGTGAAGGTTGGTAGAGAGAGAGAAGAGAGAAGGAAGAAATGAGAGAAGGTGGAGAAGACGAGAGAGAGAGAGAGAGAGAGAGTGGAAATGGTTTCTAGGATTTGTGACGAAATTGATTTATTACCTGATTTTTGAATAATTAAACTTTCAACCTGATTTTTGAACATCAATCTCTAAACACCTGATTTTTTTTAACCTAACTAAATTGTAGAGAAGAGTCATATATGTATATGGAACAATTCAAGCCCTAGAAGTAGAGTTGTAGATAAAATAGAATACTCAAAAGTTTATTTTTGTCTTGATCTCTTCAAATTCAATACAAATTCCAACTCCCATTTGAGCTTCCAAATAGATTTTCAACTATAATTTGTCAAATAAATTTCGAATATGACTCCAAAAGCATTCCATATAGAATTTCTTTTAATGTGCATTGTACTTAGAATTCTCAATTATATTTAACAAAGAATTCGGGTCATACCCAAATCCTAACAAACTTCATCTTGACACGAATTCCACTACAATAAACAAATTTCAAAAATTCTCCACCCGGAGACAAATTTTACTGCAAGGAATAAATTTCAACTTTTCAACAAAAAGTCAAACGAAATTCTCCATCAAAATTTTCAACTAAAAATATTCTCCAACTCGGCCACCCAACTGAGGCAAAAGTGATCCAATGATCACCAAATAAGGCTGAAACAAGCCACGTAACAGAATCACATCTGAATGCATCAAAAGAAGAATCTTAATTAGAATCAACACCCTAACCGTATTCAAACCATCAAAAGAAGAATCTTGGCTAGAATAATACATATGCGAAATCTTATGGCAAAAAATGGGTCTGTTACTAGCAACTGAATACAATGACACCACTAATGATGGTGGCAAGGTGGATTTACCCATAACTTCTAAATTCAGCCGAGATGTATTCCTTAAAGAAGACCTCGAATTAGACTCCAAAGATACATAATCTAACTCCAAATCCACCTAAGTTCTTAAAATACGCTAATTGCTCAAAGATTTTGTATAACACTGTAAAACATATAACACTGTAAAATTTCACTTAACGTGCACTTTAATTAGAATTATCAATTATTTTCAACAAAGAATTCAGATCACCCTCAAATTCTAACACATATTGTTGCAGAAACTAGAAAGAAAAATACAATATTGATGAGTATTGGCGAGGTTCATCTTTCTCCCAATTTGAAGCCCTAATTTCTGTCTACTTGAAATGAAACTACCATCCCCTATTTATGCTGCAGTTATGTTGGTTGTACATTTTTTAGTTACATTGTGAATGACATTACCTCTATGTGGATGAAATTTGGCCATTGATTGAAAAATGTATTATTAAAATCAATGTACAAAAAATTACCACCTCATACAATATCAAATTTGATGTCAATCTTGATATATATATGTAGCAAATCCGATTTTTGCTAAGAAGCCATACTCATTGGTGGATTTAGGTGGTGGCTGTGGCATGTGGGGTCAATTAATCCCACAAAAAAACTTGTTTTGATTTTTTTTTTTTAAATTTATTTTTTTTTTCATTTTTTTCTTTTGGAATAGGATTGTTTCTTGGTTAAGAAAGTGATTTGAATGAAATTTGAAATATCCGATTGCTTACTACTAGATAGATAGATCCATCAATATTCATTCCAAATGTAAAGTTTCTTCTCTCCTAGACACTAATTTTCTCCTACGCCCCTTCTTTCTTATAATGCCTAGGATTTTGCTACTTGTACATAAAAAATGTACATAATGAATTACATAATACGATGTGGATGTAAAATATTGGATGAAAAAGTTAATTGTGTTTTAAATCGACAAACGGTAGAGTGTCATGTGACATTTTGTAAATCTTTACGCATTTCTCTCTCTAGATTACCTTTGAACCCATGTTGCATAGATTATTAATTATTTATCTTATGTAGCCCATGTTTGGTTTAGATTAAAATTCAATTAAAATTTCAAGTCAAAGTCAACAATTAATTTTAACCACACATTTTATAAGACCCACAACTTTTCAACCACATATTTTATCAACTTTTATCAAAATGTATTAAA
>CAIGRF010047940.1:19591-31713 GCA_903798235.1 Fraxinus ornus | reverse complement strand
CGTTAAATCCTTAAAAGCATTGTAAATGAGGCAAATATAGTTTGAGGACAACGATATTATATTCGTGTTCAAGCATTTGCCATATTTTTTAATTTTTTTTTTATATCATCTTCTTACTTATTTTCTCCATTACTGTATTTTACTATTTGTTTTGATAACATATAATACTAAGGCACTACTATGCATCTGATAGTAAGTGACTCTATCGTCTTCTTTTAGCTATAGTTCGGGTAATGGCAGATTGAGATATAATTTAATGTAATTTGATTGGAGGTATATTCAGCGGATTAAAGTTATTTTTTCGAAAATTAATGAATAGAATGTCTGGTTATAATTGATTTTTACGATGGTGCACATTTATCTGTGCACATAATGTGTTGATGTTATCTGCATTGAAAAATAAAGCAGTTTGCTTCGATGGTCTGTATTCCCATTGAATGACCTGAGATAATTGACTTAAATTATCGTGACATCAGACGACTTTGATGTTTTCTAATGAGCTTCCACGTTATTTGATCTCGACTAGAAATGTATAATTGCTATAATAAGTATAAGAGTAAACATAGCTCTAGATTTAGATCTAGAGCTAATGGGAAAGAAAGTTCTTGAAGCTGGATATCTTTAAAATGTGGGGATGTTTAAATTTCAGATTGATACACCTTATATATTTGATCATTCTTAGTTATAAACTAATTTTGAAAAGCGTTAATGATTAAATTTTAGACCTGCACATGAAATGCAAGAGCTCAATGGATGCATCTTCTTAAACGTATTACTAAAAGTCAATATCATGAATTTATTTTGTTATAAATTGTAATATTTAACGTTGGCATTTTGGAAAAGTTCTCGATGACTTTGTAGATGTGCAGATATATAAAAGGAGAATAAGAACTTTGTAAATATATATGTTACAAAATTATTGTTCAAGAGGGACCGAATAAATTGTGATCCATAATGGACATAAATCATCGAAGGGGATGAGCTGAAACCCGTAAGAGAGTCACCTCTGAGAATAACTCAACATTTGTAATTTGGAGATTCCATAAAAAAGGTTCAATGTAGTAAAAACAACCCACGGTGTGTAACTTGTAATAGCACTACTTATATTGTACTCATTCATATGGTAATAGTGTTAATAATGATGTGACGTCGGAAGGGTTTAACCCTAAATGAGTATTGAGGTGTGAGTCGTACATATCTTTGGAGGACGCCTATGTAAGAGTTGACATGAGGATGTGGCTATGTGATTGAGTTATTCTCTATAGACTCTTACCATAATCAAGATTTGAGCATGCAGTCATTAAGAGCGCTACCCACTATGAATTAGAGCTTAAATCGATACCATTTGTAAAACCATTTAAGTTTGGCCAAAGGGACCTAATTCAAGGTTTAGTCAATTATGACTCTCAAATAGAATTTGTTTTATCTAATTGAGGTTCAAGTCCAAAAGGCACATACATTGATTGTACAATATTATTTTGCCACTATATATATATATATTAAAAGTTTAAAACTTGTGGGGAATTATTGGAAATATTAAGTCCATGTGTGGCCCCCATTAAATTCTAATTCATTTTTCTCTCATTTTATCAATCATACATTTTCTCTATAAAATAATATTATACATAAATTCAAAAAAAATTCTTTATTTTGTAATCACGCATTCTTCAAAAGATACTATTTCAAAATCTTTTTTTTTTTTTTTCAAATAATTGAGCTCAAACAAGATTTAAGTTTCAACTTTCAAAATTATTACATTTTAATTTTCAATTTTTGGTTTAATTAAAATATTAATTTTTAATGTAACAAATACTTAACTATTTGAATGGAAGTTATGAATTAATTAATTTTACATTACTGTGGGGGTTGATTTTCCCCTACAAAAGGGAGGGTGATTTCATTGTTAGATGCAACATAAAAAATACAACAAATATAATTAGAAAACACTACTTAAAGAATTATTCTCCCATATACATTTCATATTATATTATTATACTTTCGACAACTCGATTAAGGCTCACTCTTTATCTTCATGTGATCATGCACATAAAAGGATTGTCAACTATGAACTCTATGAGTTTATCTTGAAACCATGTAATGCCGAAAGAACCCGTACAATGGAAAGCGAACACGACTTCAAGACAACGTCATTGACATGACTCTCTAAGTCTTGCTTTCTTTCTAACTCTTCTCTTCTTATATTTTATGTTATTTAATTGATAATTTGTTAATTGATAAATATCTACACACAAATCATTCATTTTTCACAACAAAGATATCCCCTTAATTGCAGATTCAAAGGGATTATTTAAAGATGATCTTAGTCAAATTCAAAACCATACATATATAGAATTCAGCATTAAGAATCAATAATTTCGGAAAATTAGAGCAGTTATGTAAAAAAATTTATTTGTTTTTTTTCAGAGCAGTTATGTAATTATTTATTGCTTCTTAAAATAAATAGGGCTTTGAAAATCGAACTTTCAAGACATTCAACTTCATTCATAATTGGATATCCAGCCCGAATTCAAAGATGACGGGATTTCTCAACCCTGAATTCCAAAATAAGAGTCATTCCACAAATAGAACTTGGGCATTTCTTAAAACTTGTCTATACTATTACAGCTTTAATTATAGTGAAAAGCTTCAACACACCAGCTTCACAACACACACCAGTTATTGGCCAACACAACTCACAAGCTGATCCTACTCGCAAATCAGATTTGGCTCCCATGCTTGCGCTTTTATGGAAAATCCACGAAAACCCACATACAAACAAAACCTACATAATACAAAAAGAGAACTACATTTCCCTTTGAGTATCAGAAGCAGGACTCCACACTCCGGTTTGTTCACAAAGATCTAGCAAGTCCAAGGTCTGTCACAACATAATAATTTAGAATTTTAGACACCAGTTCCTATGCTTAAAACAAAGGTATCGCAGAAGTTTGCCATTAGGACTGCACATTGTAGCTAAGCTCTAAATGTTTGTAAAAAGTTTTAAACAAATACCTTTTTATAAATCAAAATCAGTAAGAATTAATTTGTTTTGAAAGTAAGGCAAAAGTACGTTTATTTCTTTCAAACTTAGGCAAACATATCCTCATCATCTTACCTCAGGTACAGACAACTCGAGACGAAACTTGGGACCATCATAATGATGCAAAACCGGCCTAAAAGCATCTTCCTCCAAAGGTTTGCAGAGTTTCCTTACATGAATCTTTACCTATAATAAAACAAGCAGCATCCAAGTCAAGAATCAAGGCAAGAAAATACAACCACAACATACATGCACACGACCTGAACATCATAGTTCATAAGACTACTTGTTACCTGAGCAGGGAACCTTGACTCGCCTTTACATTTTTTATCTTCCCAAGCAGTGGGATCAATGTTGGAACCTCCAAAACTTGCAGCCTATACAAAGCAAAAAATCGAGAAACAATTTATGAAGAGCTCATCAAGATTCAAAAGGTACAAGCAGAGGCGGAGGGACGGCGGGCAGGGAGGAGAGACTGCCCTTGCAACAATTTGTTAATATTTTTCTGGAATTCTATAGTAATTTTTTGATAAATACATATTATGCATTAACAGCTTAGCTTATCAATGTGTAGGTTTTGCATCTCAGTGGTAAAAGCTGCAATCTTTTACCATGGCTACTCTAATTGGAATCCCAACTATTACATTTTCTTTTTCGTTTTTTTTTTTTTCTCTTTGGAAAAGTTAGCACAATCAGCCTTTAGATTTTATGACCAGCAAAAACATCCTCAACCTTTACAATCGGACTTTTCAATCCCCAACAGCGTGTTTCATTTGCATATGGTGTTCCTTCTTTATAATTTTTTTCATGCATAGAAAGCTTTTATAATAGCCATGTTTTAAACTTATGAAGCATCAATTACTCGTCTTTCTATGCATAAATCTGCTGTCCCACTAATTTAAGCCAAATCACAATTTTACAACGGAAATGACTAAGCAAATTATATCAAGCACAATTATGGATGGATAATATTATTGAAAAGCAGTGGACATATTTCTTAAAGAGAACAGATATTTGCTTTAAAGAGTCATATCATGGTTACGAGAGTGAAAACCCTGTAGAAAAAAATTTCAACGAGGATGAATGCTCCAATGGCTAAGGATCCGTAGAAAAATCTTTCAAGGCTCTACGCCCCCATCAAAAAATCCTAGCTCCACCACTGGCTAGAAAGGACAAAAGGTGTGCCTATGACTCAAATCCTAACTACAGGTTATACTGCTGAATGGAAGTGTTATTCTTCAAAATATTGTGACAACTAAAGCATCTTCCTCCAAAGGTTATACCATCATAATGATGCAAAACCGGCCTAAAAGCATCTTCCTCCAAAGGTTTGCAGGAAGAACCCTGTAGAAAACCCTGTAGAAAAAAATTTCAACGAGGATGAATGCTCCAATGGCTAAGGATCCGTAGAAAAATCTTTCAAGGCTCTACGCCCCCATCAAAAAATCCTAGCTCCACCACTGGCTAGAAAGGACAAAAGGTGTGCCTATGACTCAAATCCTAACTACAGGTTATACTGCTGAATGGAAGTGTTATTCTTCAAAATATTGTGACAACTAAAGCATCTTCCTCCAAAGGTTATACCATCATAATGATGCAAAACCGGCCTAAAAGCATCTTCCTCCAAAGGTTTGCAGGAAGAACCCTGTAGAAAACCCTGTAGAAAAAAATTTCAACGAGGATGAATGCTCCAATGGCTAAGGATCCGTAGAAAAATCTTTCAAGGCTCTACGCCCCCATCAAAAAATCCTAGCTCCACCACTGGCTAGAAAGGACAAAAGGTGTGCCTATGACTCAAATCCTAACTACAGGTTATACTGCTGAATGGAAGTGTTATTCTTCAAAATATTGTGACAACTAAAGCATCTTCCTCCAAAGGTTATACCATCATAATGATGCAAAACCGGCCTAAAAGCATCTTCCTCCAAAGGTTTGCAGGAAGAACCCTGTAGAAAACCCTGTAGAAAAAAATTTCAACGAGGATGAATGCTCCAATGGCTAAGGATCCGTAGAAAAATCTTTCAAGGCTCTACGCCCCCATCAAAAAATCCTAGCTCCACCACTGGCTAGAAAGGACAAAAGGTGTGCCTATGACTCAAATCCTAACTACAGGTTATACTGCTGAATGGAAGTGTTATTCTTCAAAATATTGTGACAACTAAAGCATCTTCCTCCAAAGGTTATACCATCATAATGATGCAAANAATGTATGACGTAGAGTGACTCCAATCAATTTATAACTGCCTTCGAAATAAGAATCTTCTTTTAGGTATCTAAAAAAAAATTTGGGGGCGCTGCCCCCGAACCCCTGTGGGCCCCCCCTAGTCCAACAGGCTAGCTCCGCCCCTGATAATTAAAAAACTCGCATGGTCTCATCATGGTACTGCTCAGACAAAGTATAAAACAGAAATTGCCACTAACCTCAAAAATACCGTGCAACTGATGATTGGTGTAATTGTAGAGGAACAGAGGCAAGCCTGGTGTTATAGCCCTCACTGAGTCTCTATATCTTGGTGGTAAACCTGCAATAGAATGTACAGATTTAAGTTCGGATAACTACCAAGGACTCCAGTAACATAAATGCTGTGAAATGTGGACAAGTATGTGCAACATTTTTGACCTTTCCCGTGCAATTTTAATTTGAAGGTGCAAATTAAAGTCTATAGCGTTTAATTATGCCAGGGTTTTGTCAAATACAAGGGCTTCGATTGTTTCGAGAATTTAGAATCAGAATATCGATTAATTTCATTCAGATGATCCAACAAAAGAATATTCAATTTTAATACTGAAGTAGATGTATGCCTCCAGCATTTAAGATTGGTAACTCCAACTTGAAACAGAAGCACCTCGGCCAGTAGTTCGTAAAATTTACTTTTCCAATAAAATTAAGTCCCTGTTTGGTAGAAATTAAAATTCAAATTTCAATCTAAATCAAAATCAACAATTAATTTTATCTACACATTTTATGGGACCCACAACTTTTCAACAACACATTTTATCAACTTTTATCAAAATCTACTAAAAATCTGATTTTAATCTCTACCAAATTGGGGCCAAGTAGTTACATATCAATAAGTCAAGATTTCGAGCATACAAGGCCAACAACTCTTACAATCATGCCTCCAATTGAACCCTAAACAAGATGCCTCTGCAGCAAAAGTTTTCAGGTCTAAAAGTAATATCAACTGAACCAAAGAAGAAGTGGAAGTTACTTTTAAGTAACATTTTTTTTTCAAATTTCAATCATGTTTTGATAACTTACTTCTTCCTTACTTTTAAGTAAGATGTACTTTAAAAATAGCTCTTGTCAAAATAAGCAACTTACTAATTTTCAACTTTGGCCAATAAGTTTATTTTAAAATTTATTCACTGATAATAAACTTTTTTGAAGCTTAGCCTAACATAACTATAGTTAGAGTATGGCTCCCTTTTCATGGAAAACATCAGCATTCAACCAAAGATCAATAGCAGCATAAGAAAAGAATCGTATAATTACCAAATAGTTGTCGCTTTAAATCTTCCTGCATTGTATCATTGTTGCACACAAAGATATACCCACCAAGAACCTCATCCCTGGGAAGTGTCTCTGCTGCAGGCAAAGTCTTAAATCTTTTGTCAACTGTACTGCTCGCATTTGTGTTCTCCTCCTTGCTATTGCTATTGTTACTGCTGCTCTTGATAGGCTCTTTGTTGAAGTTATTATTGTTATATTTGCTTATATTTCCCAAATTGGAATTAGGATTTTGATACACAGCATTCATGTTGTAAATACCATTTCTGATGGGGCTTTTAGCAATTGTTTCGGATATTTTGGCATCCAAATTTAACGTATTGAAATTAAAGCTTTCAAATTTGTTATCTTCTTGAAATCCATAATTATCTCTTGACCTCAATTCAGTTGGACCCTTCGAGAAATCGAGGTTGTTCCTCCTCTCGCCCTTTGACCTTGTCTGCTCAGCCAATGTAGACGCAGCCATTAACCATTTGTGATCCTCAGAGACTTTTGCTTGCCCTCGAAGGTTGTCTCCCAACTGCCAAAAGTTGTGAATACTCTCCATTTTGCAGAATCTAAAAAGAAGTACACATCACACAAAATTGACGATTATATTGCAAGCCACAGGGAAAAGAAAAATAATCTAGCGAGCAGTAGCAAAAAAATCATGGCTCACAAAATCAAAGTGTACCTTAAATCCTCACCATAAAAGCAAATCTAATAGAAAGTAACCAATAACATTAACCAGCATTCGCTCTTCCAAACTTGGAGCAATGAACAAGCAAAATCATAAATGTGGGAAAATTACACTATACTAATAGCATACTTTGCTTAGCACAAATGCTACAGAGAAGTAGCAAAAAAGAAAGAAACCTTAGATCAAGCAAATTGAAAAAAGAAGAATCAAATAATTTTTACTAACAGCAGTACTTCACCCAAAGTTAGCTATCAGTACTACAATCGAGCATCGCCAAATGCAAGCAGGATTAAACAATATGAACGCAATTAACAAGGGATTAAAAAAATTAACTTATCAAATGTATATCAGCACCAAATAATTTTCGCTGAACGAGCAAAAGCAAACTTAAAAATTTCTAATTTTAGTCTGAGATACGAAAATCGAGGACATGATCTGGCATACAAAAACAAAATTCAAAAACAACCCTAGATTTCGGTACCGAAGCTAAGGAGCTACTAACCTTTATTTCTTCGGCTGCGAAAAAACGGAAGATGCGACACAGAGGACAAAAAAAAATAACGGAGATTTTCCATTATTTGTAGGTAGGATTTGAGCAGAAATGCCATAATTTTTGCCTTCATTGACAATATTGCCATTACAGCTTCGAATTCTTTTTCACAGAAAAAGACAACTCCGCCTATAATATCGGGTTGTAAATTTGGTGCCTTCATTTTTTTAAAATGGTAGATTAGTTTCCATTACAAATATTTTTGGAAGTTAGTGTATTTCAAATTAGTCATTTGATTATTCCAGCGTTTTGTTTTTAAATTATGTGTTGTTTATTCATCGTATTTTTAAAAATTTATGTTCAATCACGTGCTTTTAAATAAAATAATATTATATGTAAATTAATTTTTATTTTTTATTTTTTAACTACATATTCTATAAAAATCATTATTCAAAAATGCATATTTTCTCGATCTCAAACAAGGACTTAATATAACCCATATTTGGAGGTATGAAAATTCAAATTTTAATTTTAATCAAAATCAACAATTAATTTCAATCATATATCCACAACTTGTTAACTACACATTATATCAAATTTTATCAAGATTTACTAAAAATATAATTTTAATCTCCCCACTCTTTAATAGTATCCCCACCCCACCTATAATTTATTTTTTAAACTGAAACTTTTCTCGAGATTACACTCCACACCATCTGTAAAAAAATTTCAAAAATTGAAAACTTTTCTCCACGTTACACCCCCACCCCATCCCAATTTGTAAATTCTCCAAAATTAAAAAACTTTTATGAAAATTACACCCCACCCAAAACCACCTCTACCAACCTTGCCCTTTAAAAAAATTCAAAAGATTTAAATTGGTTTTTTTTTTTTTTTGGAAATTACACCCCACTCCCACGGATCACTCCAGAATTGTGACTAATTGTGTCCAAATTTGTCTTCAGTGTGACTGTTTGTGACCGTCTAATTTGTGATTGTATGTAACCAAGTCAATAACATGTGTTATCTATGACTAACCGTGATCAAATTTATCTTCAACGTGATTAAATTTGTCTTTAGTGTGTTTGTTTGTAACCAGATCAATCTTAAATGTGATATTAATGTGATAGTCACAATCAACACAGAATTGGTCACAACCAATCACAAATCCCAAATTTTTTAAGTTGAAACATTTTTATCGGTGGAAATTATTAAATTAATTGATCATGATTTTTTTTTATCACAAATCACACATTTTATAGGTTACAATTTATTTATCATCGATCACAAATTATCAAATTAATTGGTCATAACTTCTTGTCGATCATCGATTATCAAATTACCGTCATCGTCACCTCCACCATCAAACTATGGTCACCATTTCCACTACCATCTTCAAACACATCTAAAAAACCACCACCACCTCCACGCGAAAAGACCTAAATCGCCACCACTACATCAACAACATCAATACCTCCTCCTCTACAATCAAACCATCACCATCGTCACCCAAAATCGATGTTGTCCATACAAATCACACCACCTTATAGATTTACGATCGTGTCCTAATCACTATTATCTTCTAGATCTGACCAACAACCTTACTAGAATCTCAAAGAGACATACACACACCAAATCAAAAATTGAAACCAATATCCCCTCCACTGTCCATGGCAGTACGATCCAAGGAATGCAATTTATCCCTAGCCATTTACAAAAACGAAGAGATTATGTCCACCACATCCTTCTTTTATAGTTCCAACTCGAAAGAGTCAATTGATTTCTGTTAGAATAAATTACTGGTTTATATGATTATTAGTTAATTTGACTTATTCCTTGTTAGTGTATCACGTGGTGTGAACTACTTTCCTACTTTTCAGCTAAGAGTTTGTTGTAAGGCTGTAAAGCCGAATCCAATGCTTAATAAAATAAGTTTTTCCCTCTGTTTGAATTATTGACCCACTTTTCTTTACAAACTGGTATTAGAGCCCCACTGGACGTGATAAAAAAATAGAGAAAGCCCCAGCTTTGAGTGACTTGCAGTAAGAGAGAAGATGACGAGTGAAGGAAATTTTGCCTAACCTACAATACCACGTTTCGATAGTCATTATGACCATTGGAGCATGCTTATGGAAAATTTCTTGAGAAGTAAAGAGTATTGGAGCCTACTAGAGACAGCTACACAGAGCCAGAGGCAGGAGCAATTGTTCCAGATGCGCAGCAGAAGAAACTTGAGGAATTGCAGCTCAAAGATCTAAAGATAAAAAATTACCTTTTCCAAACAATCGACAAAATCATACTGGAGGCTAAGATTATATTGCACAAGAGCACCTCAAAGAAGATCTGGGACTCAATGTAGAAGAAATATGAAGGCAATATAAGGGTGAAGCGCTCGATTCTTTAGGCACTAAGGAGGGATTTTGAAATTCTGGAGATGAAGGTGGATGAGAGCATTACTGATTATTTTGCTCGAGTTATGTCAGTTGCTAGCAAAATGCGGGTATATGGAGAGCAAATGAAAGATGTTACAATAGTGGAAAAGATTCTTAGATCTTTAATCGACAAATTTAAATATATAGTTTGTTTGATTGAGGAATCTAAGGATGTTATGCACTCGCCATTGATGAACTACGGATGTTATTCACTCATTTTGCATGCAAAAGTTCCACAAGAGCAAAGGAGAGGAACAAGCTTCTAAAAGTTACTGTTGATGGAAAAATTGGAGGAAGAGGGTGTGGCAGAGGTAATTTCAGAGGAAGAGGTAGAGGAAGAGGGGCGGTCAAGCTTTTAATAAAGACACAATTGAGTGTTATAAGTGCCACCAGCTTGGGCATTTTTGGTATGAATGTCCAACATGGGACAAGGAGATAAACTATACAGAAGCAGATGAACATGAAGAGATGTTATTAATGTCATACGTGGAGATGCATGAAGCGAGGCGCAATGATGTATGGTTTTTGGACTTGGGGTGCTCAAATCACATGTGTGTAGATAAGAGCATGTTCAGTGAATTTAATGAGAGTTTTACACAGCAAGTGAAGCTTGGAAACAACAACAAGATGATAGTGCATGGTAAAGAAAATATCAAATTACACTTGAATGGTTTTAACCATGTTATTTCAGAAGTCTTCTATGTTCCAGAATTGAAGAACAACCTCCTTAGTTTGGGACAACTACAATAAAAGGGTCTAGCAATCCTAATTCATGCAGGAATGTACAAGATCTACCATCCAGACAAGGGTTTGATCCTCCAAGCCAATATGGTAGCAAATAGAATGTTCATCCCGTGGGCTAGTGTGCCAAAAAAGAAAGCTGAAGTTTCTACACAAGCTCACAAGACCTCTCTCACTTATGGCAGTGCAGATATGGTCACTTGAGCCACAAAGGTTTGAAAATCTTGCAAACTAAGAATATGGTACGTGGTATGCCTCATCTTTTTACAAGCACAGTGGTTTGCACCGATTGTTTAATTGGCAAGCAACATCGAGATCCCACTCCCAAGAAGAGTGTATGGAGGGCTACAGAGAAGTCACAACTCATTCATACAGATATTTGTGGTCCTATACCTCCCACCTCAAATAGTAAGAAGAGGTATTTTCTATGCTTTATCGATGATTTCAGCAGAAAAGCATGGGTTTACTTTTTAATTGATAAGTTATAAGCTTTAAATTCATTTAGATGCTTTAAAAATCTTGTTGAGAAAGACACGATAATGTATATCAAGTGCTTACGAACTGACACAGTGGGGGGAATTCAATTCCGAAGAGTTCAAGGAGTTCTGTAAGAGGAATGGCATTAAAAGGCAGCTAATGCATAAGGCTTTATATGGCCTAAAACAAGCTCCACGAGCCTGGCTGCCGTATTGAAGCTCATTTCATCAAAGAAGGGTTTGAAAAATGTCCTAATGAGCAGACTTTATTCATCAAGTTGAACAGTAAAGGTAAAATTTTAATTGTGAGTATTTATGTGGATGATTTAATTTTTACTGGTGATGATGATGTTATGATGTCTGAATTTAAAAGTTCAATGATGAAAGTGTTTGACACGACGGATTTGGGAAGAATGAGGTTCTTTTTGGGCATTCAAGTAATACAAAAATCTAATGGCATTTTTATATGTCAAGAAAATATGATATGGAGGTTTTGAAACGTTTTGGGATGCAAGAGAGTAACCCAGTGAGTAATCCAGTTGTACCAGGGTTCAAAGCATGTTGATGCGTGAATTTTTCCAACCGCAAGTGTACGGTGTCAAATTTTAATATAGTGAGAGTAGAGTATCGTTTTCCACATGGATTGAAATCAAATCCTAATAATTCTTGTAATTATAATAACTTTAATTTTATCTAGAAAACAAGAATGATTGAGTGAAATAACTAACTAAACTAATTTAATAAGTTAATAAT
>CAIGRF010047926.1:1464-14826 GCA_903798235.1 Fraxinus ornus | reverse complement strand
ATGCCACCAATTCTTGGAGTCTGGGGATGATGACATGGTTTGAAGGGTATATTATGAGCCACGTGCTTGTTTTTTTTAATTTGGTTATGAACCTACTATACTAAAAACCATGAAAAAAAAATCGCTTGTTAAATGATCAGGGCCCCTCCATTTCATGCTAGGATTGGCAGTAGTGTATTTTAGAATAATTACATCAATGGTCACTTATGTTTTTCATTTTTATTCTTCTACTCATTTTCAAATACACATTTTCAATAAAATAATATTTTTCATCACATCAATAACTTTTCCTTCTTTTTCAATCGCACATTCTCCATCAATCTATTATTTCAGAATACATTCTTCCAAAATAATGTGGCTCAAACACACCCTAAAGTAATTTTCTTCCTCTTAAGTCTCTTAAGTTTCTAAATATTACACTAATGGTTACTTTGTCAGAAAAATTAATATTAACTTGTATATGGCATCATTAAGTGATAGGTATTACCAAATGATGCTATTTGTTATCCTAAGTAGGAGTTAAAAATTTGGATTAAATACATTCAGATTAGAAAACATAATACAAGTAAAGTTTTGGTTTGATTTTTTTACTTTAAAGCAGTAACCTCCACTTTTTTTAACTATTATTTTTACCGACTTGACGTAATAAATATCATTTGATGACGCGTTGACATTTAGTTGTGTCATGTAGCATTTAATGTTAACTTTTAGTCAGGTGATCACTAGTGTAATATTTTAGAAAATTGAGTTACTATTTGTTGTAACAAATTAACTTCAACGACCATTGATGAAATTACTTAAAATTTAGTGATTATTGAAATTAACATGTTTTGTGGAGCATTCACTATAAAAAGATATTGAAATTTATTGATAAAACACTTTATTTATAGGTAATGAACACCATTTAAGTTCACTCAAATTGAATTGCATCTCCATAACAAAGAGATAAGTTCGATTCATAGGTCTGGAGCTCAAAGTTTTCGTTCTAAATTAGTTGTCTCGTCATATCGTTTGACACATCGTATATCATTTCTTTTTAATAAATGGGTAGATGACAACATATATTTTCGACAACTACATACATTACAACTTGTTGCCTTTTCATTTTATTAAGAAAATGTGATTCGTCAAAGTGTTGGTAAATAACGATAGTTAAAGAACAACAAACTCGAAACGAATTTCTCAACTCATCGGAGTCTTTACATGTATATGTTATTTTAATACAAATAACTTAGCTTCCGTTTGGAAAGAATTTATAAATGACTTTATTCATAAATAGAAAAAAATGAGTATAGGATAAGTAGATGGTAAATTTTGGTTCGATGAAGTTTGGGATTATAAATGAAATTTGATTATTTAATAATGATTGATAGCCAGATAGAGGCTTTGCCGCTCAGTTCTTAACCACCCTTTCTTTTGTTGACTCAAAAATATTTGAAATCAAGTCAATAAATAACTAAACATTGTTGTTTAAAAAAAAACGTTGACTATAACCATTGACTTTTTTTTCGCATGTTTTTGCAAGACAACAAATTAGTTTTTTGAGATTAATCAATTACACCCTTTCTGATGTGCAAGCCCTTTCCAACATGGCATCAACCGATTGGATACAGCGTAGCAGCGGTAGAAATTGTATTATTCATTACAATCTTGGTACACGTACATCCTTAGTTACATCATGAATTACTGAATTTACAGTTGGCAAATCTCACATCATCTTTCACATTTCATACATTTAATCCAACAATTATAATACTTCTACGCCATCATTTTGTCAATAAAGGTGTACAAATAGCTTAATTCTATTCATTACAGCTGATTACGAAAGCACATCAGCATATACATACAAGAAAATTTCTGTTTTTTAAACTTGATCGATCGAGTTGTATTTCTAGGGAAGAGACAGAGAAGATGAATTATCAGAAGGTGCCCCATGTACCCTACCACCCACCAGGTACATTTTCTTTCTCCAATTAATTTCTCAAATGAAATTTGTTGTTTGAGTTTTTGGATTGATTTTGATTTTGGATTCGTGTAATTAGGGTACAGAACAATGTAAGTTAAATTTATTTTGGAATTTCTAAATTGGTTTTGCTGACCTTAATTTTTTTATGGAAGACATGCCCAACAGATCCGACTCCACTCGAGTCCACGCAAGCTTGTTCCTACATATTTGGACAAATTGTTAGTTGCATGCAGCCTTATCCGATGGTTGAGAAGGCGATCACGAGCACTTCGATGGTCAAGTCATTCAAAGGAGTAATATATGTGGGTGTGGGACGTGCTTTACTCATGAGCTACTTAGGTCTTCGGGCATCAACGGCGTGTGTGAGTTTATATAAAATGAGAGAGCAATCTTACAGAGTTTTTGGAAGTTAAAGTTGCATTACCCTTGAGTTGGTGTTGGTTGTGATTTTTTAGAGTGGCAAGGGCGAAGTGGTAATCCGTTGGATGAAGAAATATGTAGCATAATCCTAACGGTCGAAGCGTACCATTCTAGGTGCCACCTTATACATCATAGGACCTGCAGCATTTAATATGATCTAAAAATGTATCCACTCTATGGCTTAGGTCTACGTACCTATGTAGTAAGCTAACAAGACTTGATATTCTTCTATTGCAAGAGGTTACATCAATCACTTTCATAACATCTTTATGCAGAAAATCTCTTGGGAGAAGAGGCTATGAAAGATGCTCATCTTTGGCTAGAAGGTCTCCACTTCAGTCATGTGCACTTCGACTGAGACGGTTGATCACCTTTCTATGAGCGGTTTACATTATAGGGCTTCTTGCTTTAGTTACTGCTCTTTAGCTACAAGGACGTTTCAGTTGAGGTGCCTTTGCTTCACCATCTTTGATGATGTTGAATGTTGGCATTTAGTAAGCCTATTGGATGTTGTCACATGGGCCTCTTCTTGAGCTTCAGTGGCGAAGCGAGGTGGCTCATCCCTTGTTGGACTTGGTGGCTCAACTTGTTATTATACTTATGACATAACACATTAGTTCCTCAAGTCCAAGTATAGATACTTATATCATGGTTGGAGTTCAGAAAAATAGGACCTTTCATGATGAGCCTTAAAGTTTTGTAGAAGCATGTTATTTGACTGTTGGAATTGTTTAAAGTGGCAGAGCCAAAGTTCTAAAGTTTTGAAGAGACAGTACCTCATATATTGCAGATTTCTAATTCAGAGGCGATGCTCCAGAGTTGAAACGATGCTTCAAACTTTGCTAAAGTTGTGTTTCAAATGGTTGTAGAGGCAATGCTTACTGAAGTGATGGTATGAGGTGTTATGGCCTCGCCTAGCTAAAACGACTTTCTTAGAATTTGTGCTAATGATTTGATAGCTTGCGTGTTTCTAATAAACGGCATCTGAGGCGATGTGTATTCCAATGCACATGTTTGCGAAGGCATTAAATAAGTAATGATGGACTGTCTTTTCATTTTTTCAAGGTAACATGTAGTTACGTGTGTTTGAAGAACACGCCTTAATCCTGGGCGTTCAAAATTAAACTCCTTTAAATTTCTTGGTTGATGGACATCCCAGATTTGGAGAATCATGATCTAACGGCTAAAGTGGCTTGACACTGCCTATAAAAAGAGCCTTTTTGGGTAGGGGCTACCAAAATCGGGGAATAGATCTCCAGTATATAACATCCAACGTTGTTATAGCTAACTTCAAAAATACTGAAGAGTTAGATGAGGTAATTAGGTCAGGACAGAGTGTTTGGGTCATGCGTGACAATGGGCTACAATTATGGGTAGCGGCTACCAAAATCGCTTTGATGATGATCCTTAATAACTTAGATAGAATTAGGGAGAAATATAGTGTTCCGACATCATATAATTTTAGTACCCTACACTGAAAAGCGTGCTTGCTATTCGAGGCAAGATTGTGTGGTAATGAGTATCTCTTCAGGAGGGATGCACCTTCCTCTTCATCCATTGTTTATGGAAGTGCTAAGGCTCTATATGCTAACACCTAGCCAACTTTTGCACAATGCATAGAGCTAGTTGGTGGGGTCGTACTTTCTTTAGAAGGAGACATCTCTTGGTAAATATATGTCACTTCATGTGTTTCAGAGCGTCCTCCAACCTATAGACTTAGGTAAAGGAAAATACAAGGGATATTATTACCTGAGCCCCTAGGGAGCTGACTCACCATTCATAATAGGTACATCTTCTTCAATAAAAATGTGAAAGAAGTCCTTGTTCTAGGCTAGGGAGAGGTGACGAACTATGATGGGTGACAAGGCTCCTGTCTTAACAGTGATGACCCAATACTCCAAAGTCGGTGAGTTTCTTACATTTGACTTGGTTTTTATTTTGTTGCTATTTTACTGATGTGCCTCTCCTATAGGAACTATTGATAAGTGCGAACTATCAGACTCTAAATGGGGGTTATTAAGGACATTTACAGACGTCCGTTGAAGTTTTGCCACTTTGACCGCCTCATAGAACAATCCAAGTTTTTCATCAAATTCATTTTGATGGCCTTCAGAGGTGAATATACCGAAGTCGAAGCTCTTCCCTTCGTGTTTTCAATGCTTTTTCAAAAACCTAACTTTATGTTTTAAATAGATAACCATTCTAAAAAATACTATTTGATGCCGAGATGGCTTCGATCATAAAGGTTGCCTTAAAGCCCAAGGTCTTGAAGCCTAACTCTACTGGCTATAAGAGCTAAAGGGAAGAACTGGATTGATTAAAAAAGACCCACTCGAAAAAAGAGCCAGTGGAAAAACAAAAGCCCCAGAAAAAGGAAAAGGAGAAAGAGAAGCTTATTCATAAAAAGAAATATGGGTCTTTTGTTGGTGCATCAGTTGCTCACCCACCCTCGCCTCCACCTGCCAAAATTATTCCTACTACAACCTAACTATTAATTTGGTTGAAGAAAATGAGTTTCATGAGGAGGCTCTGATAAGAAATGAAAAATGACCTCGTTCTGCCGAAACGCCTGAAAGACGAGGAATTTTCTAAGGGGCCAAGATGATGAGATTTCTCTTGAAGATCTGGGAATGCTTCCGACAGAGATTCAAACTTCTATTGCCAACTTCTACAAGTTCTAGACTCAAAAGGTGGCAGAATTATATTACCGCCTATGATATAGTGGATTTGATGGCGACCTTGGTGAGCCTAGTGCTAGGGCCTTTGGGGTGAGGATCGAAACTCAAATGCTTATGAGGGACATTCAAAGGAGAAATAGGAAATCCCTAGAGAAGACGGCCAAAGTTGAAGAAGAGGCGAAAAAAGTCACAATTAAGGCTGAGTCTCTAAAGTGGAGGTGGAAAAATTGGATTCTGCCTCAACAAAAAATGTAGCTTTGAAGAACGAAGTCCACTTGTCTCAGTGCAGAGTGGCTTCTTTGTTTGGAGATTTAAAAGATATCTACAGAGGCCCTTGAGGCGACCAACAAAGAGAATACTGAACTAAAAGCTTAAGTGGGGGGTTTGGGGACCCCAAGTGACCGGGCTCACTTAAGAAGTTGAAGAGCTGAGGTGTGAGCGTTAGACTTGAGATGAAGACGCGGTGAAGTTATACATTACTAATTTCCATCTCATCAAAGCATACTCGAGCTTTGCTAGTACTGGCATCGATTTGCCTATGTGGAGGTCCTAGACAAAGTTGATGAGCTTCATCTTGAGTTTAACACTTTTTATCTAAGATCTGAATTTCTAGTGGAAAAACCCTGAACCCTCCATTGACAATGAGATGGCTGATGAAGCAGATATTGCTGATGTTGATGTTTTGAACAATCAGGCTCTTATTGATGCCTCGAACACTAAGGCCTCTGCTGATGCTTCGAATAGTGAAGTATCTCTTGCCCAACCTTAGAATTTTCTTGCTTTTTATTTGTAACTTTGTTGAGATCTTTTCTTGTACTAAACTACTATTATCAATTAAGCCTATTTTTCTTTTTCTATTTTGCATTCTTATATTTGCACAAGTATTTCGCTTCATCTTAACAACAAATCTTGAGGTCATAGTTTATAAATGGCTAAGTAAACATGCTTCGTCCAACTATTACCTTGGTAATTTTACAATACTAACATGCTTCATCCATCTCCATTATCACTTCGTCTTAACATAGTTGAATAAGTTTCCAAGTTTTGCAAACAATAACGTGTCCTTGTGTGAAGTACCTCTGAACAAGGCTCAAGTTTATATGCAAGGCTTAGGTTTTGATTTAATATTTGTATTGCTTCAACCTCTTCGCCTTTACTTTATGCATGTTGGCTTCGGTACATCTAAAGTTCACATTGTATTTAACTAATAACACTTCTTCAGACAAGGAACTAGTCTTAACCGAACATTTCACTTGTAATTAAACACTTCGCTTCATAACATCACAACATAATTCTTATGATTACACTTCAGATGGCATCAGTGCTTCACCTCGGGTAGGTGGAAGTCACATGGAGGTATCACTTTAGACCGTAGACTAAAATTTTTAAGTATTAACTCTTCAAAATGAACGTTGAGTTCCTTTGACTATTTATTATAAACTTTCTTTCATGGTTAGCTCATCTATATCTAAGACTTATTCCATGGTGGATGGTTCATTAATGGGAAGTTTCATCTTCGAAAGTATTTGAGGTGGGCTTATGTGGGATACTTCACACCTTTCTTTTTGAATTGGACATCTATGTCAAAGGCTTCTCCTATAATGGATGGTTCATCCAGTAGGCTTCATCTTTGAAAGTATTTGAAGTGGTCCCCTGTGGGGGTGCTTTACACCTCTCCTTTCAAAGTGGATATCCTTGTATGGGGTTGGTACATCCATGTTAAAGGATTCTCCCATTATGGATGGTTTCATCCATAAGAGGCTTCATCTTCGTAGGTATTTGAAGTGGACCCCTGTGGGGTGCTTAACACTTCTCCTTTTGATGTAGGCATTCTTACATGAGGTTTATACACCTATGTCAAGGGCTTCTCCCATAGTGGATGGTTCATCTATAGGAAGCTTCATCTTCGAAAGTGTTTGAGGTGGGCCCTTTGGAAGGGCTTCATACCTCTCATTTCGAAATGGATATCCTTGTGTGGGATTAGCACATCTATATCAAAGGCTTCATCTTCAAAGGTATTTGAGATGGGTCTGTGTGGAGTCGTTCACACCTCTCCTTTCAAAGTGGACATCCTTGCATGGGGTTGGCAAAGTCATGTCAAGAGCTTCTTCCATGGAGGATGGTTCATCTATAGGACATTTCATCTTCGAAGGTATTTGGGGTGGATCTCTGTAGGGTATTCTAAACCTCTCCTTTTTGAAGTGAACATCCTTGCATTGGGTTGACACATCCATATCAAAGGCCTTTTTCATATTGGACAGTTCAATAATGGAAGGTATTATGGTGAAGTGAAGACCCGATGTTGAAATTCATTATATTAGAGAAAACATATTTACATAGGTGATGAGAATGTAAAATGTTATATTTTTCATCCGTTTATCCTTTGATTTTATGATTAATTAATGCCTAAATGTTCTTAATATTCTTATATTTTGATTTAGATTGCAATTAGATGAATATGGTGGAATTTAGAAGAAACAGACGAAAATGACTAAAATGGAAGAAATACAAAATTCGGGGACTGAAATGTAAATACTTAAACGTTAGTCAAACCTCACAATGAAAATTTGAGAGTATTAGGCAACAACTGGACGAGGAAAGAAGCCAAAGGGATGAAATATAGTCAAAGTACTATCACATGTCAACTCCTAGCCGAAAACTTTATGCTTTAGATTTTCAGTCTCAGTTTGAGACCCATTTTCGGCATAAGAAACGTTCGAAATAGAGAAATTGTATTTGGGGATGATTTGTAGACTTTTGAGTTAGATTTCCAACACATTTTAAAACTCCTCAATCAGATATCAGAAGAGAAAGATATGGTCAAAATATTGAAAGCTATCTGGTCGAAGTTATTTAAAGATACGCGGTCGCGAGGTGTTTCAACGAATTTCAAAGTCCAGTTTCAATCTTCTATGCGACCGCATGACTTACTACTATGCGGTCGCATAGTTCATTCTCACACGAAAATTCTGTTTCCGAATTTAAGTCAACTACTCATAGAAACAACTATAAATACATATTTTAATGCCCTAGAACGGAAGAAGAACATATAGAATGCCTCATATCTTCATTCTTCATTATTTTTCTCTTAGAATCATGAGTTGTAAATAAAATTTTACACTTGGTCGAAGGAAATTGAAGCCTCGGAACCCCATATTGTGAGATTTAAATAGTTTTTCATGTTGTTTAATTTTTATTTTGCGTATTGTATGTCCTTTTGCATTTATTTCATGAATTGTTGCATTTAATTGTTAGGAAGCCTACTAGTTTGTTATTCGTTACAATCTACCGCTAATTTGAATATCAAATCCATAATTCTTTGATCCTTTAACTTGTGAAGCAATTAGGATTTAATTATTTGCTGCGTCAGAAATTGTTAAATCTTGAGAAGAACATTTGAACAAATTAAATACAACCGCTTGTGATTGTGTTGATTAGTTTCATCGATTTCTCTAATTATTAAGGCGATTACTAGATTCAATTCATAGCGCTTGTCTTGGGTTGTTTAGTAATTAGGGTTAATCGGATCGTTTGTTTTCTAATTAACTACAATTAAGGAAAATAGGAAAATAATTCAAACGGAAAATATTCAAAATATGAATTGAATTATCCTTGTATTTATGATCAATTGTGGATTTTCGATGGTGGATGTAGACTTAGACCAATGTTCATTCTTTTGATTGCTTTCGTTATTTAATTTGAGTTATTCATTAATTGATTTATTTAAAGTTGTTTGTGTATAATCAAAACTAGCATAAAATTAGATTAATCACTCTTCGTGGAATCGACCCTTGCTTCCACTACTATATTTGTCTTCAGAAGTTAATGTTTTATTTTTAGGTGCTTGAGACATCACACCAAATTTTGGCGTCGTTGGCGGGGAGTGGTTCTAATTTTTTTTTATGCTTCTTTTGTTATTCATTTTATTTTTAAAAAAATCATAATTTTCTATTATTTTTTTTTAGGTATTTTAGCTTTGAATTCTATTCGTTTTTTTCTTACTCTACCTTCTTTTAATTTATTTTTCATTTTTTTTAAGCTTCCTTGATAGTTTATGCCCGCAACTCAATCTTCTAATCAAAGTGATTGCAATACGATCATGAAATGGAGAGAACTTTGCGTAGGTTAAGGTTTGGCACTCAGCGAGATTTCAAATAGAACGATCTAGCTCGTGATTACCTATTTGCTAGCGATTCTAATTTGGAGGAAAAGGAAGTCATGACTAGAAATCGAACTTTGAAAGAGCTTGCAATCCCCAATTTGAATCAACAACCAATATACATAACTTTCCCTACTTTAGATGCTACTACTACCTTTGAACTAATCTGGACTAATACATCTCTTGCCCACTTTTCATGGTCTTACAGGTGAAGATCATAAGCATCTAAAGGAGTTTCATGTGGTTTTCAGCATGAAACCCACGGGAGTGACTGAAAAACAAATTAAATTAAGAGCATTTCCATTTTCTTTGAAAGATTTTGCTAAGGATTTGCTCTATTATCTACCTTCCGGAAGTATTACCATATATGACAAGATGAAGAGGTTGTTTTTGAAGAAATGTATTCCAACTTCAAGGGCAGCCAACATTCGAAAAGAAATTTGTGGTGTAAGACGGGACAACAAAGAATCCCTATATGCATATTGGGAGCGTTTCAAGAAGTTATGTGCAAGTTGCCCCCATCATCAAATTAGTGAGCAATTTTTCATCCAATATTTCAATGACGTCCTTCTACCAAATGATAAGAGTATGATTGATGCTGCTAGTGGAGGAGCTTTGATAGATAAAACTCCCGATGGCTCAAGGAGCTTAATTGCAAACATGACAGCCAACTCTTAAAAATTTGGCATTAGACTTGACCTTCCTTCTAAACACACTAATGAGAAATATATCTCATCCACTGAACAACAAATTGCGAGTTTAGCTTCTCTTGTTTATCAAATGGTATAGGTAATATGCCGACCACAAAAACTTGTGGGATTTGTTCGGTAGTGGGACACCCAATTGATACTTTAGTGGACCTTGTCTCTATCAAGGCCTTGATCATTCTATGATTGACCTCAATGCCTCTTTGGTTAACCATGTAGCATTGGAACATTCTGGAGACAACACCAAACGCGCACTTATGGGGTTTAACCTCATCATGTACCTCCTTAGAATTTGCAAAGTTGCTCCCAGGTACTTGATATGGTCCTTCATTTTGGGGCTCTTTACAAGCATGTTATCTACGTATACTCTATGGTTTCACCAATGAGGTCAACAAACATCTTGTTGATGACCCTTTAATAGGTGGCGCCGGCATTTTTTAACCTAATTGGAATCACCTTATAGTAATAGAAACCTCGCTCCACTAAGAGTTAGGTGGAACGCCCTACACTTCAATGTTGGTGAGGCACCTGTCAAGCTTATATAAGTCTTTTATTTATTGAGGTGCTTTTTTAGATCACCCCTTTCTTCATACATAGGAGTCTTTAAATGCACAAAGTGGCTTAGCATATGTGCACTTCAGAGCTCCTAGGAGAAGAGGAGGTATCATCACTGTCATCAAGTTCATAGGACCTATAAGTCCCATTTGAATCTTCATCATCATCGAAGTGATTGGAAAGGTCTAGCTTGATCCCAATTGGCCTACGTTGACATTCTCTCTCGCCTATTTCTAGATGGAGGTCATTTTTGGACCTCTATTTTGTTCATGGAGCTTTGCTATGGGAGGTGGTTTCTGAGTCATATTTCTAAGCATATCGGGGTCAATCTTATCAAAGACGTGATAGACCTTTGAGGTCTTCACTCTTGCTCATATTCAAGAGGGAAATTGTCTTCTTCAAAGAGTAGGTCATTTGTAGGCTGACAGGATGCGTAATTTGTTGACACATCAACTCATATTTTCTTTTCTATAGGGCTAGCACATCTACTTTGCCTATTAGAATGAGCTATTTGGATTTGAACTTCCTTACCCTCTTATTGGTAGAAGAGGCCTGGTTGAGACATATTTTGGGGCATTTGATAACCTCATTGTCCATGCATTTGCATGAAGAACTGTCGCATAGCAGCTTCTTGTGTCATGATATCCCTCATATTGACGGTAATTTTCCCTCACATCTCTATTGAGGGGTACAACAACCCTTCCACCTCAGTAGTGCGTGACATAAGTTTGTAGAACCTCTTCTTTAGAGACCTTCCTTGCTTTCATTAGATTCATATCTTTGTCGCTAGCACTCGTATTGGGTGGACGCCTCTTTTCATTAAAAAAAGGGTTTTTTAAGTATCTTTTTATCTTAAAATGATCATTTTTCAAGGAATATATACACATAAGGTATTGGCTAGCACATTTTCTTTCTTTGAAACTTACACTTGTTCTTTATTGAAGAACAAAACTTTTCTTCAAGGGAGAAGTTGAAGCACTTTTTTGATAAGCTTTTTACATGGAGATGCTCGTGGTTGATAGTGTAGTATCTCAGAGATAGTGTCAATTCGTGACCTCGATTTTTGTAAATCTGACGTGGTCAACAGATTTTGACTTCACTCACGTCCACATAAGCTTATTCCTACACACTTGAACAAATCATTAGTTGCACATGGCCTTCTCTAATAGTGGGAGAGATGACCGTGAGCACTCTGAGGGTTAAGTCAGTCAAAGGAGTTAATTTATATGGGTATAGAACGTGCTTTAGATGTGAGTCACTTAGGTGTTCAGGTACAAGGACGTATATGAGTTTATATAAAATGAGAGAGCAATCTTACAAAGATTTTGGAAGTTAAAATTGTATTATCCTTGAGTTGGTGTTGGTTGTGAGGTTTTATAATGACATGGGCAAAGTGGTGGCTGTTGGATTAAGAAAACCATGGCCTAATTCTAAAGGTTGAAGTGTCCCATCCTTGGTGACACATTATACATCATAGGACTGAAAATGTGATCTGAAAAGGTAGTCACTCTATGCCTTAGGTCTACGTACTTATGTAGTAGGTTGACAAGACTTGACATTTTTCTACTGCAAGAGGTGACATCAATCACTCTCATAAGATCTTTATGTACAAGACCTCTTGGGAGAATCGGCTATGAAAGATGCTCATCTTCGGCTAGAAGGTCTCTACTTTGGTCATGTGGGCTTCAGCTTAGAAAGTGGATTGTCTTTCTATAAGTGACCTGCGGTAGAGGACGTCTCACTTCGATCACTGCGCTTCAGCTACAAGTGACACTTCGGTTGAGGTGCCTTTGCTTCATCATCTTTGAAAATATTCACAGTTTGGTAGAGAATATTCACAGTTTGGCAAAGAATATCAATTCTTTAGTTGAAAATAACCAATCAGCAACAAGTAAACAAATATGGCAAGCCATGATCGGCTCGCGAGCCGCTCATGTTTGGCTTGCCCCATTTAACAACCCTAGACACCATTGAGACACTAGGAGTCTCACACACAATTAGCAAACTACATTATGCTTTTAAACTTGGAAATTGAAGAGAAAAAACGTGAAAGTTCCAATGAAAAACCTAAGTTAATAGATATTTGATGGGAAAAGAGTATTTTTCAACAACAATGTATTTGACACTTCAATTTTGAATTTGTAAGAAGTCCTTTAAACATGAAAATGAAACTGGACCATTTCCTTCAAAATAAGACAACTCAAAAGAATTTGCCTTTTATTTACGTTTTGAAAACTTTTGATGAGGTTTAATGCTTGCTCAACAAGAAAATTAATGCTAGTATAATTTGAGTCAAAACTTTGTCATACTTGCTTTCTTCCATCATATCTTTGGTCTTGTCGTGAAATAAGATTCACAAGCTTAAAAATCATGGGTGAATAATGGTGTCTTTTACTAATGTATTGACATATGATTCATCTATCTTCAATAAATTGAATTGTAGATGCTCCTATTAGATTTTGAAGTTTCAGGATCTATTATGTAATTCAGGTGAAAAACAACTAGTATTGTTCAAGTGTTAAGTGAGGCCATCTCCAGCGCTGTACCAAATTTCACACCAAACTAAAATTCACGTCCAACTATTACACCAAAACTTACACTAAATGAACATTGTTTAATCATTTTCCTCTCTTTTTTATTCTTAGTAATTTATTTATTCGGAATATTATTTACTTATTTATTTTAGAAATATATAAATTATTAAATAAATAATTACGTTAAATTAAGGAAAATATGAAATTCATTAATAAATATATTATTAAATCATAGTACAATTAAAACATATTAAATTACTAAATATCAAGTCGAAATATCATTGCAATTTAATTCTCAAAATTCGTATGTTCTTTTCACAAATGATCGATTAATGCATTTCGA
>CAIGRF010047868.1:1832-17336 GCA_903798235.1 Fraxinus ornus | reverse complement strand
TTTTTAAAGGGAAATAGAAAAAATTTAGTGGGAATTGAAAATTTAAGTAGGGGGTGCAACATGCAATGAAGGCGCGTTGCTAAAACTATTAATAGCAACGTGCAATGAACGTTGCAAAAAGGTTAATAGCAACATTCAAATGCATGTTGCTAAAACTATTAATGGCAACGTGCAATGAACGCGCGTTGCTAAAACTATTAATGACAACATGTAATGAACGTTGCAAAAAGGTTAATGTCAACGTTCAAATGTAAAATGTTAACATCAATGCGCATTGAACGTTGCAAAAAAAAAAATTAAAGATAATGGACCGCAAATGTTGTAAAAGGGTGTATTAGCAACATTCATTAAAAAACGTTGTCAAAACTCAATTTTGTCAACCAATAGCAACATACACTTGCTGAATGTTGCCATAGACCCCCTTTTAGAAACATGCAATTGATGAATGTTGCCTTTTGCATGTTGCAAAAGGCCTTTTTTTCTTGTAGTGTAGATATCATCATTTTTATAACTTCATTCAACAAATAGTCGCGGAGACGATTATACCACATACGTCCAGATTGTTTCAATTCATATAATGATCTTTGCAATTTAATTGAGAACATAGCTCTCGGACATGTATCATTTAGTCCGATACTTGAAGTCCTTCGAGAACTTTCATGTGTGTGTGTGTGTGTGTGCGCGCGCGCGCATGCGCGCGTGTCACTATCAAGTGAACAACACAAATAGGCAATTACTACACCAATAAAGAGCATATGAGCCTTTGTGACATAGTCAACCTAATTAAGAATATAAAAGTAACAGTTTTCATAATATGAGAATATGTTTCATCATATTCAATTCCAAACCTTTGTCAGAAACATTGAACTACGAGTCGAGTTTTGTATCTTGCAATTTCATTATTTTCATTTATCTTCCGTACAAAAACCCAATTGTATTCTACGGATATTACATTTTCAGGTATTCGAACTATATATCCAAACACTTTTCGTTTCTCTATGGAATTCAATTCCTCTTATATGTCTTCTTTCCATTTTGGCCAATCATTTCTACGTTGATATTCTATAACAGTCTGTGGTTAATAAATCCTTATTTTGAATAATATCAAGAATTATGTTAAAGACGAAAATATTATCTATAACAATATTATTTTGTTTTCATGATTTATAAGATAACATATAATTTATTGAAATTTTATTATTTTTGAATACTTATGGCTCTTCAGGAACCATATTTTCAATATTTGATTTATCAATCTTTTCTTATATTACTTCTTCCGAAGTTTTTTGTTGGTCTTTCTGTACTTTTCTTTTTGGAGGTAACTAGTCTTTTGAATCAACTGATCGACCACGCTTCTGATGTATTTGAGATTTATTTATTACAGCAGATTGTCATTTAGGGACATCAATTTTTGTTGAAATATTTTCTTCGGGTATATATGACTTTGTCATTTTTCTCGTATTAACAAATATATCAAGTAATTGATTTGCAACTCTTTGCAAATGAGTAATTTTTTCAACCTCTTACTCACATTTATTGTTGCAAATATCAAAGTGAGATAGAATTGTTTTATTTCAAGAAAAATTTTATCTTATTTTTTAGGATATAGTTTTATCACTCTCAAAGTTGGGAAAGTTATTTCATCAAAATAACAATTTACAAAACGTGTAGTAAATAGATCACACGTTAAAGGTTCAAGATATATAATAACAGATACAGAATAAAAATCAAATAAATCCCAAGTCTTCATTGGAAACTCATTTTAGTACATTGTGCGGGTGAAATAGAGACTTGGAAAGCACAACTGAAAACCCGTAAGTAGGAAATATTAGGTTCATGACTAAATGTAAGTTGTAAAGGTGAATGTTGGTAATAAATAGTTGGTTTTATATGAACCAATTATGCAGATTGCAATATGACATGACCTCATACAAAAGTTGAGAGTTTTGTTTTCATAAGTAATGGTCTAGCAATAAATTGTGGACGTTTGATAAATGATTCCGTTAAACCATTTTGTATATAGACATGTGCAACAGATGTTCAATAACAATTCCAATTGACATACAATGATTATCAAATGTTTGTGATCTAAATTCACCAATATTATCAAGTTGAATTGCCTTGATTGAGTAATCAAAAAATTGAGCTCATAATTTTATAATTTGAGCAAAGTAGTCTAGTAAAAGCTATATTTCTAGTGGAAAGTAGGCAGACATGAGACCATCTAGTAGAAGAATCGATCAATATCATAAAATAACGAAATGGTCCACATGGTGAGTGTATTGACCCACATATATCTCCATGAATTCTTTCTAATAAATTTGGAGATTCAATATTAACATTTGTAGTCGAAGGTCCAATTACTAACTTGTCTTGTGAACAAACAACACATGGATAGTTTTTAGATAAAATAATCTTCTAATTCTCTAAAAGATGTCCATGTGAGTTGTTTATTATTCGAGACATCATTATAGCTCCTGGAAATCCAAGTCGATCATGACAAAGTATAAAACTTTTTAAGTCAACAAACTTGTGGTTCGAATAACATTTGATTCAACCATTTATATAATGTATAATATATGCCAGATGGGAGTGCATGAAGTTTTTCTTTTAGCTCTTTCTGGCCGGATACAAAAAAAGTTATGCAAAGATATTCAATATTATTTTCTTGTATCGTCTCAACGTGACATCCATTGCAGCGAATATCTTTAAAACAAAACAATTTTTTTTTCGGGATTTGCTAGAATAAAGTACGTTGTTAATATATAATTTTATATTATTTGGTAAAACAATATAAGCTCTTCCAGAGTCTTCAACGATATTCGATACACCTGATATCATATAAACATTTTTTTCTTTTAATGTTAAGTCCAAAAAATATTTTGTATTAAAAAATAATATGCATAGTTGTATTATCAGTCAAACAAGTAACTTATCAATCCATCATTAATCTATAAATATAACAAAATATATTTTGAAAAAAAACTTGAATTGTATTCAAAATAAGTAAACATAATTCATTATTATGAAATTAACAATACATAATAAAATTTCAAATTTTGCGAAAAATAAAAATATATTTCAAATTAAATTTCTAAAAAGAAGAAAAAACTTAAAAAATAAAGAAACTAAATTAATATATTTCTTTCATCACACCACCCTCAATCAAATGCTCAATATTGTCATTTGGATCAGCAAAAAGATCGGAGATATCCAGATGAATCACATTAATTGGGCCATCATTCTACACCAATTTTCCATTTTTCCTTGATTGATTTTTGGTAGAGATCTACGAAATGTTTTGCCGTATGATAGGTACGTGCCCAATGCTCTTTCATTCCAGATTTAAAGTAACTTTTTTGTGCTCTTTTTTGGATATACTACTTTTTTCTGCTATGTGCTTTTTGAAATTATTGTCTTTTTGCTGATAGCTTTGTTGATTATTTCGTCCATGGTTTATTTCATGTCTACGTTTGCGTTCGCGTTCGCGTTCGCGTCCGTGTCCGAATCCGTATCCATGTCCTTATCTTGATATTGCATTTGCTTTAGGCAATGCAGTACCATTTACTTCGGAAATGGCACAAAACCAGTTGGACATGACCTATGATTTTTCATAGCAGCTCATTATTTTGTTTAGCCACAAGTAGTTAGATAAAAGTTTTGAGTGATTTTTGAAACCACGCTTACAATATTGCTACTGCAGGAGTACATTCGAGGTGTGAAAGGTGGAAAAAAATTTCTCCAACATATTTTTATCGGTGATTTTTTCTTCATTCAAAGTCAATTTTGAACATATTCTAAACATTTCAGAATTGTACCCACTAAGAGTTTTAAAGGCTTGCAAACGAAGGTGCATTCACTTATAACAGACTTTGGGGAGAACTATAGTCATCTGATAATCAAATACTTCAGTCAATTTTTTTCCATGATGTTCTTTCTTAGTGAGGTATTCAATCTTCAATCCATCATGAAGATGATGATCATGATGATGAAGGAAGATAAGTGTTTTTGCATGATCCTGTAGAGATGGTTTGTTTCATTCTTTTATTTTTTCTCTCAAACCTTTTAAGAAAAGATGAGTATTAGCATCGAGGACCCATGATAGATAATTTTTACCAAATATGTCAAGTGCAACAAACTCAAGTTTTGTGATATTTTCTATTTAATTAACTACACAATAAAGTAAAAGAAAATATGATTAATTTCGAAAAATATGATTTAAACATCACATAATAGTTACTGAAGTAATCAATATAAATATTATATGAATTTTATATTTTCCCTTCTGGTATAAACACTAATAATATATTATTCGAAACATATGCTATTTCGGGAGCACGTTGTATTTTATCATTGTTTCTTTAAAAGTAATATGTCAATACTTATTTGGAATATTTAAAATTATGATTCATGCTCTTCAGAAGCAAATGATATTCTTCTGAAATATTAATAATACCGTTATGATACTTGAGGAGTAATAACAAAATATATGTAATAGACATATCTAGGAGTACTAAATTAATAAATTACACTACATGTTAAAAAGAATGAGAACGTGATAATTATTCAAATGAAAAAAAAATTAAGACTTATGCAATACACCTAACATACAGTGAACAATTCATAATGGAAGTAAAAAAAAAAAGTTATTAATAAAACAGTGACGGCATGTAGTGAACAATTCTCATTGGAATTAAAAAGTTATTGTGTAATACAATTAATGGAATATACATTCTCAATAGACAAATTCTAGAACAAAAGTGCAACTATAAATGTGGAAGTCAAATAATCACTCCTATCTTAAAAGAGGGAATCCCACATTCACTGTTCATTTTTGTCACACGAGTTTTTACACTTGACCTCTTTTCAATCTGGTTTTGCTACAATATGGAGCCATCTTTGTTGACTATTGCAGTTAAAATTATATAAATATCTTCTCCATTTCTTCTACCACATATCTTCTACTGTATGTACCCATGTTCTCTGTAATTTTCTTGCCCTAAGCTCACATTTTTCTTTGAAGAACTGCTGATAACTAACAGAAATTTTTTGGATTTATTTTCTTGAATAGTTACCTGGTATTCTTAATGAATCGAGTATTGAAATATTTCTATCTGAAACAGGTTGGTGTTGTTAATTATTCAAGTTTTTCGATTATTAATCTTTTCACTTCTCACTCTTTCTAAGGTATGATTGAGGATCTGGAGCTAAATAAATTGAAAGAACCGAGCAATTACGATGAGAACAAGAACGAGCCAGGTACAAATTATTTGACCTTTTATGGGAATTCCAAGAAATGATGAAAAGAAAGTTGGGAATTTTTGTTCTGCTGGTTTTCATACGTTTAATTTGGCTTTCAATGTAATTTTTATTTGTTTTAGACGGTGTAATAGAAAACGAATGATTCTTATGCGGCTTTGATCTAATGGGTCTGATTTTATTTTTTTTAAAAAAAAAGATCAATTTAATCTTGTTAGGAAAATGGACAATTACTTACATTTTCTTCATATTTCATGTTATTTATTTGTTTGAATGGCAAAGTGATTCAAATTCATTTTTGGTATAATAATAAGAAGAAGATGACATTTAAAAAAAAAAAAAAANACGAGGCGCGGTGTGCGGACACCATGCTCCGTGCTGTGCGGAGAGAATTGTTTTTTTAACCAAGCCTCCATTGCCATGCCATTGAATATGGCATAGATTTGATTCTGTGGAAAAGCAGGCATGGAGCAAATATATTGTGTAAACGAATTTAATTGCTATGCTTCCTCCAAGGTTAGAATTTCAAGAACAAGTCGTGGAAATGTTTTTTGTTTTCTTTGTCAAGTAGGGTTAGGGAGAGAAATTGGGGTTTGAAGATAAGTGCACCATTGAGGATTCAGCCAGTGGAAGAAAATAAAGAAGAGGGAAAAATACTTGATGAATCTTTTGACCTTGGTGCTCCACGCCTCCACCACCATTTAAATTGACCGATATTAAAGCAACAATTCCCAAATGAATGAATTTATCGTGTTGAGAGATAATTTTTCTAGGTTTTGTCTTGTGCAGTGGGCATGGAAGCTTTTCAAATAATCCAAAGCTGAATAGTGTAGCAGGACATCTTCTTCATTCTTCAATTCTTGTCCCTTACCATGGATGGTATGAGAATATTTTCTTCTAATTATGAGAAATATTGAATATTAATAGAGCCGCATGAACCTGATGAATTTTGTTTTGGTGAATGTTGTAGGATAATTAGCCACAGGACTCATCATCAGAACCATGGCCACGTTGAGAATGATGAATCGTGGCATCCAGTAAATCATTTATTAAATGCTTTTCTTCTTGATTTTATCATGTTGAAAAGCTAGAAAATGCAAGATTAATTTGTCTTCTCCAATGAAATTTCCAGTTATCTGAGAAGATTTACAAGAATTTGGATAATGTTACCAAGAAATTGAGGTTCACATTGCCTTTCCCCTTGCTTGCATATCCTATCTATCTAGTAAGCTGTTAATTAAGTTCTTCAATTTAATAAAACTTGTATATATTAATTTCCTCATTATTTAACATATTTGCATATTTTACGATAGTAGAGTAGAAGCCCTGGGAAAAAAGGCTCTCATTACCATCCAAACAGTGATTTGTTTGTTCCAAATGAGAGAAAAGATGCGATTACCTCAACAGTTTGTTGGACAGCTATGGTTGCAATTCTTGCAGGGTTATCTTTCATTATGGGTCTTGTTCAATTGCTCAAACTCTATAGCATGCCTTACTTGGTTAGCTGTTTTTTCCTCTCGAAAGTTCAACTTACCAAACATGTTCCCATTGTTTGAAATTCCAACTTGTAGTCTCTGTGTTGAATTCGAAATTCGACTTTCAACTTTTTTGGTACAACTTGGAAGTTTAATAGACTGCAGATTTTAGTTAAGTGACTGGACTTAGTTATATCACCAAATTAATGTAGTCTTGATGATTGTGGTTCTCTTTGCATGGTGAAGATAGTCTACTTAAAAATGTTACTTTGAGCTGTTTTGGTTGTGGCAGTGGATTCCTCCAGAATCAAGTGCTCCAATTGCATATGCCACGTATTCATGCAATAACCAGTACAAAAATGTGGAAACTTCTGGTGGTCATGGACATCTGGTGATGCTGATTGCAGGAAACCTTTTGAAAGGCGTGGTTACTATCTAGGACTACGGTAGTGGTTGCCGAGGTGGTTCCAGCAATGGAGATGTGGGGAAAGGAGATGTGGGGAAAGGTGTATACTACAATGTTTTGGGCTAATCTTTCTTTTGTTTTTGTATCTTTGTCGTCCTTTAACATTATGACTTAACTGGATTGATGAAATATTTGCTTTCAGGAGTTTCTATTTTGCTTTGTAATTTTCCTTTATGCAGTTATAGCTCTTTTCTCATTACTGTATTCCTATGGAGGGAAAGAAAATAGTTAAATTCTATGTAAAGTCAATAAAGAGGCTCTCGAGAATTTTAGAAAGATAAGTAGACCATTGCTCAATCTATATATTCCCTACAATTATTTATTAGAAGCTAAAACATCACCATGACAATTAAATTGTCAAATGAGATTCCTTAAATTCTACTTGAATAATATAGCAGTTAGGTTTGGAAAAAAAATGCTTCACCTCATACTTGTAAATATATTGTATCTTATGATAGTATAATTTGTATACTACAATAAATTCTAACATAAATAGGATGTTCACATTTCTAATTTTATATTACATTGAAATATATTAACCTTATCGTATATATATAACTTGGAGAAGATGTATTTTACACTTTTAAAATATACAAGATATTACCATAAATTATTGTTAACACTAGAAAAAATATTATTGTTAGCATTGAAGAAGAAGAAAGAAAAAAAAAAGAAAAAAAGCAAAAGGTCGCGTGCTATGCTCGTGCGTGGACACCGTGTTCGCAACATCTCAAATATTGTTTAATTCAAAAGCAGGGAAAAGCTAATGAATTGACATCAGAAAAGGGGGAAAACAGCCGTGTCTCCGCAATAGTGTCTCCGCGCAGGGCGGAGACACGGGACATTCCGTGTCTCCGCCTCCAATTCACAATTCGGTTGCCATAAATGCCCTTCCATTCATAACTACAAAATATTTTCATTCATTGTTGTGGTTAAGGAACCCAAAAAACCCCAAAGATTTGTTTCATCTTCTTTAAACCTGAATTTTGTTACTCCTCTCTTGGTATATTTCCTAATATACAAGTTAAGATTGCTGCAACATCATTCTCATAATTGTTCTTACAGTGGCGAGGACATGCAGAAAATGAAGAAAAGGTTTTTCAGTCACTAAAGTAAAATCATATAACAATTGAAAAATGATTTTGCGTAAAAAAAAAAAAAGTAAAGTATGTCGTAGAATATTGTTAGATTATTGTTAGCACGTAAAAAGAAAAAAGGAAAAAAAAAACCTGAAGACTATAAAAAAAGAAATTGGACATACGCCACAAATGTGAGGATTGCTCCGCACTACCCACGCCGTTTTTTTTTTTGGGGCCAAAAATTCTTCTTATTTACATTTCACACAAACTATAAATATAATTTCACTTATTAATAATTTAATTTAAAAACATTAAAAAATATTCAATTCCATACATACATGAAAATCAAAATTCCTTTCGAGAGCGTTGGCCCCGAGCCCCCATGAGGGGCGCTGCCCCCTCGACCCCCGCAATCTGACTGAACAGATGGATCCATTTCGAAGTGACAAACAATTTACATAATAACAATAAACAAATAAATAAATTATAAAAAATATATTATTTCCAAACTAATAGTTTGAACAAGGTGGTATTCTGATTGCCTGATAAAACTTTAGCAATAAAACTTGAGTTTTATTCCGGAGTTGATATATATAGAAAAACGAAAATTAGTATATTATTGAAATAATTAAATGTATATTGAAATATTTATTTCTTAGTTACATAAATAAGAAATAAATTATTAATTTCAAAAATATAAAAACAAATCTTTTTTCAATGTGTTTAAAAGCCATAAGAAAAATGAAAATAAAGAGAACTAATAATTTTAAATATAGAAGAGAAATTAGAAGATTTTTTTTTTTTCTAATTTTTACAAATTGTTTAAAATGTGTTGATAGTTTTAAAAAAAATTATGGTTCTAAGATATGATGAAGTTAAGAATAGTGGCAAAAATGATTTTTTTATAAAAGAAATAAATAATAAATGTAATTAACTGAAATGTTACCAGCATGGGTCACTTGATTTTCCCCGACCCAAGAACCATTTTGGTCCTGCTAGTGCATGGGCACAACTTCCGTAGACGAATCTTTAGTTTCATATGAAGTCTTGGATTGCACATTTTTTTATCTACTTCAGTTGACGTCAATTAATGTTCGATAAATTCGAGGTAAATCCTATTGTCCTAATCCTTTGTATCAATGTACTGCTAATTGCATTGTTAGTGCGATAGTTCAGTGATTTCCATCAAGATAAGCTTTTTCTTCCCAACCCTATATCTCTTTACTTGTAGGAATTAGAAGACGACTTCAAGAGTGTATTTTGCATTCAAGTGTCACATTGAAATCAACAAGTACTTATAAATAATCACGTTTACTCATTTGAAAAATTAACAACCCGCATAAAATAAGCATTTCTACGCGTAGTTGAAGTCAGTTCTTTCACTATTGATAAGTATATTTTATACATTTATTTGGACCTAAAACTATAAGCATTTAGTACATTTACGAAAAATGAGCAAAATCGAAAGTTTGGAAACTAAAGTGTACATACTTAAAAAATTGCATTAGAATGCTGTAAATACGGAATCATGAAACAAAATAATGAAGATACTATTGAGTACTTTCTCTTACACACACACCCAACCATATATCTAATTAGTGCTTTTCAACCATCATTGAAAAAGAATGTTAAATTTCAAGACTTGTTGAAGAAATAGTAGAAATTTTGTTGTGAATAGAGGAAAAATAGTGAGGTTTTTAATCTCAAGATGACGTTTTGAAGCTCAACGAGGTTAAAGTCATTGGGAGATGCTACTCAAGTGAAAGGGAAAAGAAAAGAGAAAAGAAAAAGGGTTAGGGAATTAACCTTGGCCTTGAGGTCCTTGATCTCATGCCCGAACTCCTCTTTTTTGGCCTTGTCTTTGCACAATTTTTCGAGCCTTTGCGATTCTATTTCCTTCATGTACTCCTTTACGATTTCCTTTACTTTTTAGGCATAGTCTCGTCAAATAAAAGAGAGCTAAATCAAATGACAAGTTAAATTCAAAAATTCAGGCATCAAGTTTCTCATTTTAACATTCTCTATATACATGTTTGTTCCTATTCTTTAGGTTAGAAAGTGAATCAATTTGCTCGATCCTAAAGATGTGAGTAAAATTAGATCATCCTTTTGATAAGCTTATATTTTGTTTGTTTTGAAATGTTCAGAGACTATTTAACATTTTTAAACTTTTATGATCTGAATAATAAATGTGAAATGAATGAGGAAGCCGCACAAGGAAAGTAGAGCTAATCCATGTTTATGTCAATGCATTATAGCTGCGTATGCATCTTTTTATATAGAGCAAACTCTATAATATCTCTGATTTGGGAATAGAAGTTCTTTGAGTTTTGGGGATCAACATTATACTTAGGACGGAGACAATTTTCTTTTAGCTAACTTCATAGGTTGTGCATGCTCTCTATTTGGTCAAGATTACACAACAAATATAAAAATCCATGCCATATTTCCTCTCGTGATGTGACTTGACCACACATTGCTTACTTATACTGTCCCAATCATCTGATTGCATTTTCTAAACGCAATGCAATATTGATACAAAAATGGAATTCTATTACCGAAAGTCCTAGGAAAAATTGGTAGCTGAGACTTTGTGTACCCTAGCTTGGTAAAAGTATATTTAATAGAATATATGGCATCCATGTGGAGTTTGAGTCATATCCATTTTCCTAAATTTCAGTTTTTTTCTATCTTTGATAAATGACCATATTTCAAATTCTTATTGAAGTGTGGATTTTATTTCTTACATTTTAATTGCTACTATATTATCTCATCTATTTTTCTCATGTGGTGTTTGCACAACAAATTTATTTTTTAAGAGAAACTAATTTTGCAAAAACATCCAATGTTATTCAAAAACGTTGAAGTACACGTCTATATTTTAGGAGGCTTTTGATATGTTTTCGTGATTTTTGCTACAAATTGTTGTCGAAATGGAGAAAACCAAATCCTATAATTCTAAAATAGTTATATATGACTTTTATCTATAGAGATACCTACTTATTTCACTGAGAAAAAGAGGTCTTTGTTTTTTAGTTCAAAAAATTTAGATGTTGCAATCATCAATTCCTTTAGTCCACCATATTTTTGCTACAGATTGATTTCATTTGTTGGTTTGTGGGTAATAGCTAATAAAATAAAACGACTGACTTATTTCCTGGGTTAGATTTCTCTGATTTCGTTTATCATAACATTTACACTTTCAAGTATCTTTTTCATCAAATATCCCTTTTTGTTTTTGCCGAGGCTTCTTGTTGATGAGTACACTTGGCTACTTTTATTAAATTGTGTCACTTGAAATTTAGCTAATTGTTATATAAGATAGTTATTTTCCACACAAACATAAAACATAAATGGATGATATTGACCAGTGTATTGGTCTTTTTCTTACCATTTACGATTTTGTGAACATTTAATGCATAATGTGGGATGTCATTATTGGTTTAAGGAAGTATTTTTTTTTGCATTTCATTTTTATACAAAAGACTAGATGTAGATAATATCAAATAACATCTAGACTAAATAGAGTTCCGATCGTGCACCATCACCATATACATCATTAATTAATCAAAACAATGGTTTTGCATAGTGTCTATTCATCATAACCACCCAATCGATTCTTATTATGTGGTTTGATGCCACCTATCTCGAATGCTTAAGGTTTTATTTTTATCACAATTTTTTTATGAATTTCCAAATTCACAAGGTCCTATATATTTTATGCTTATGACTTCTAGCCCTAACTATAGCGTAATGAAATATGTATCAATCAAAGAGTATTCCGAACTGAACGTTAATTCATAATACTTCATTAATTCGCATTTAGCCATAAAACTATGGTGCTACCTCAATGGATCTCGTCAACTAAGTAAACAATGCTAATAACTTTCCTAATATGGCTTCTAAGCAACAACTTCATTGGACTTGTGAGCTTCATGAACGGTTTGTTGACGCCATGGCACAACTTGTGGACAAGATTATGAGTCATCTTGACTTTCATTTAGCTAACTCCCCTGCAGTTCCCCCTACGCATCGAAAAAAGATAAAGCGGCATTTTAGCTCTAAGTTTTATACATTTGCTTTCATATTCACTTTCAAATATTGATAATGAACTTCTGTCGTGTTCCAAAAATTATATTCATTGATGGGTTTTTGAGCTTTCACCTTTCATTTTCTCTCTTCATGCTATGTACATTTTTAGATTGTATCACAATCTCGTAATCGCTTATGTTTCCAAATTCATGATTATAATAAATGAATAAATGGGAGTTGATGTTTATTGTGATGACCATGTATATATGAAGGCATTGTAGATACACTCATTTGGTAAATTCGAGAGTTGAGGTTTATTATGATGAATAGGTACAAATGTAGGCAGTGCAGATACACTCTTTTGGTAAATCTGATAAGGTGTCCAAGCTTTTCTCTATTTCCCAAAAGTGAGTTTTTTTTTTTTTTTTTTAGCTTATCAATAGTTTATTAGGTGATGAATCTAAGACCATTGCCTCTTTACTAATGGATGCATAATTCTCTTTGCAAAAGTTTGTAAACTGTAATACATTTTTGGTGTCATGGAATCTCATTTTTTAAGTTGTGACTAACCTCATATTTCTGGTTGCAAGGCAAGACATACAGTATTAAGGGGCTACAAAATATGTTTTAAGAGATGGCTCGAGGATTTGAGATTACTCAACGCAAGTTGTCCTCAACAATCTATGTATGGATGACATTCACGTCTGCACACATCTTTGTAGTTCTAGAACTACATTGGGAAGTTCATTGATAGCAAGCCTACGTCAATTTTCCTTTGAAATGTATGCAGCAAATAGATTTTTCAATGAGAAATAAATGTAAAGTTTTCAAATAATTCTTTGAAACAAAATATGGTTTATTTCACAACTTGATTTAACATGATAAATTGAAGAATGTAGCCATTTTTTAGCTATAGGAAAGTTGTTGATATAGTTTCTTCAATGTAAAACAAAATGCGATACCCAATTTCTGCAATAAGTAGTGAATGCACTGTCAGTATCTATTTAGTGTATCATTTAGGCCCACTCCAAATCAATCTATAACTCGTGGTGTTCATGCCTCAAGGCTATACAAAAGCATGTAGATACCAATTAAGAGTTTATAGCGATCAACTGCATATTAGTTTAAAGGATAATTGTTTTATATTAGACGCCTAAGTTCCCGATTTATTTTCATTGAATTCCAAAGGTTAGTACTACTTCAGAAACATACTAACAAAAATTAAATTGACAAAAGAAACACAAATCTTTCTATTTATTCACAACAGACTAACATAAAACGCTAATATCGACTTAAAAATAACACAACCCGTGCATCGCACGGTTAAAAACTAGTGATTTTTAAAAGGATGTATAACTCTACAGTGGTCAAAAGAAAAGTTAATGGCATAGGAGAATGTGTCCATGGCAATGGGAAACAATTGTGCTGGTTGATCGAAGATTGACGATCTCATTGTGTATATAGATTAAAGGCAAAAAAAAAAAACATGTTTAACAAATGTCAATGGTATGAAATTAGGTATTAACTAATTACTTCACTTTAATTTTCAAATTATTCGTGTTGATAACAAGCTATAAATTAAAGTAATAGAATAAAAAAAGAAGAAGATATAAGGGTTAAAACTCAAGTGCGTATTTTATTGAGAATCAAGACTCGTATTTATAGGTTCAAAATGAAAGTTCTAATTGGAATGAAATAAATCTCTAAACTAGAAAAGACTTATTTACGGTGATAAGCAGGGGCGGAGGGAGGGGTGGGCTGGGTAGGCTATAGCCCAGCCCAGAAGCAAAATTTTATTAATATTTGGTTAATTGAGTTTAAATATTTGGTCAACTATGTATCATTTCAGTTTTAGACTTGAGGAAATTACACAAAATCAGATTTTTAAAGTTTCAATTTCAAAAATCTGATTAAAAGTTTCATTTTTCAAAAATCAGATATTTTATTTCAAATGTTTAATATTATTAACACTACCAAACTTAATCACAATCCCTAATTACTCTCCATTCTCATTTATCTCCCCCATTTCTCTCACATCCATCTCTCAATAAATGATCAATGAACCAGTCACCGTTCGCCACGCACAGCGACGATTGAGAGTTTATCACACACGGATACGATCTAGTTGACACTGTGAGAGGCGTTGTGCGGCGAACGTTGTGATCTCGTTATGCATAAGATCAGAGTGTGGCGACAAGATCAGAGTGTGGTAGCAAGATCAGATGTTGCGGCAAGATCAGAGCGCCGCCCATAGCGACGTGCAATCTGGTCACCGGTGCGCAGCGATCTAAGCGCCGCTGTGCGCAGAAATGGGTTTTGTGATGGTTGTTTTTGTGAAGGATTTGTAGTTTGTGACATGTTGTGGTTGTTTTTGTGGTGGTGGTGGTGGTCACTTGTGGTGTACAAGGTACTTACGATCTGGTGCCGGAGATATCGCGACCTGGCAGTGAGGAGGGTGTTGGAGTTGGTGTGGGTGTGGGTGTAGGGGTGGGGTGGGGGTGGTGTCGTGGTTATTTGTGGTAGTGGTTTTGAGTTGTGGTGGTGGTTTACGTCTATATGGTATATGGTGGTTGATGTGGTGTTTCTCAGCGATGCGTTGATTTGTTTGAAGCGGTGGTGTTGATTTCAAGAGGTGGTGGTAGTGGTGGTTTTGGCGACGAAGGTGGTGGTGGTGCTACTCGAGGGAGTGGTGTGGTGGTGGTCACAAATGTTGGTTGTGCTCACAAATTATTTGGTTGATTGTGACCAATAAATAATATGTGGCTAATGAAAAAGAGAAATTGTGACTAAAAAATCACGTGTGACCTAATTTTTTTAATTTGTAACCAATAATTTGACAATTTGTGACTGTCTACTAAGCTGTGACTTATAATATTTGTAATTTGTGATCGATGAACAAATTATGACCTATGAAACTTTTGAATTGTGACTGTAAAATAATTCGTGACATATAAAATTTGTGATTTGTGACAAATGAATAATGTGACTTATTAATTTGATAGATTTGTGACCGATAAATAAATTGTGACGTATAATTTTTTGATTTGTGACCGATGAACAAATTGTGACTTATAAATTTTTTTAATTGTGATCGTAAAACAATTTGAAACATATAAAAATTGTGATTTGTGATCAATTATTTAAAATTTGTTACCAAATTATATGAAATTGTGATCTTAATATATTTAATTAA
>CAIGRF010047862.1:52797-67327 GCA_903798235.1 Fraxinus ornus | reverse complement strand
TACTTATAAATATAAATGTATTCAGGATCGTACTACAAGCCGAGCTAATATATAACACATGAATTTCTTTTTTAACATAATTTTTTTACTCCAAAAAAAGATAGCGAGCTGAGGATTTCACCGAGCTACATCCTGGCACAGTCTTCCACAACATCCGTCCATGCCTATAATGCATTACAGAATAACGTGCAACGCACGTTAAACTTCGACTAGTATTTTATCAGTTTCACAATTTTTCAATCATATATTTCATCATTTTTTATTAAAATCAGCTATAAATTTTGACCATGTTTGATCTACATTTTTCTTAACATTCATTTTTTCAAACTCATTTTCAATCACAAATTTTTCAATAAAATAATATTACACAAAAATTCAAAATTTTTCCTTATTTTTTAATTACATATTTTTCATCAAATCACTATTTAAAATACATTCTCTCCACAATTATGTGGATCAAACATATCTTTATTTTAAGGTGTGTTTTAGCCACAATATTTTAAAAGAATATATTTTGAAATAGTAAATTGTTGGAGAATGTGTGGTTGAAAAAGAATGAAAAGTTATTGATGTGATGAAAAATATTATTTTATTAAAGTATATATGGTTGAAAATGAGTAGAAGAATATAAGAATGAAAATTTGAATTTAATCCTACCAAAGGTCCAAACACAGACATATTTTTATTTTGAAAATTGACGAGCGGTTCAATCCGGTCCAGCTTGCAAACCCCTAACCCTCAAACTTCCCAATTTTCAAAGCCCTCGACTCAATCTCCTCCTCTTTTCCCCCCAATTTTCCGTTTAACGTGTGTATCACACCGTCGCCTTCGCCTTACAGGATTCACCATGGCGGGCACAGGCTTCTCATCTTCCTCCGCCCCGGCATCTTCATCGTCCACATTCGGCATCTCTAACCCTAGTTTCACTTCCACCCCTTTATTCGGCGTCAGTTCTGCCTCTTCTTCTGGAACTTCATCTTTCAGCACCACCGCCGCTTCATCCCCCTTTGGTGGTGCCTCTCTTTTTGGGTTCTCTTCGGGTTCGGCAACCACTGCTAACCCATTTGGATCCTTAGCATCCGGTTCGGGCCCCGTGTCTAACCTTTTCGGATCCTCATCCTCCGCAGCGACTGCTACTTCAAGCACTTTCGGATTCTCATCTTCAAGTTCGGGTCCAGTTCTAAATATAATTGGATCTTCTTCTAGCGCAACTTCTACTATGCCTAGTACGTTTGGATTACCCTCCAGTGGTTCGGGAACAACCACGAGCCTCTTCGGATCCACGTCTTCTGGTGCGAACCATACATCAGGCCTCTTGGGTTCAAGTTCTTCAGCTGGCATGTCATCTCCTGCTCCTCCTTCTTCCCCGTTTGGCGCCTCCACCCTATTCGGGTCCCCTGCTCCGGGCTCTTCAGGCATTTTCTCGTCAAGTTCAGCTCCCACACCCGGCACGTTTGGATCCTCTTCAGGAACTTATGGAAGTACCACCAGTCCCTTATTGGGATCAGTCTCCGCTCCCACATCCAGCCTTTTTGGATCCTCTATAGGGGCTTCTACTGGAACTACCACTAGTCTCTTATTTAAGTCGAGTTCCGCTTCCACATCCGGCCCTTTGGGATTTTATTCAGGAGCTTCTACTGGAAGTACCACCAGTCCCTTGTTTGGGTTGTCTTCTGCTCCTACATCCAGCCCTTTTGGATCGGGTTCTACCCCATCCAATGGCCTATTTGGATCATCGACATCCTCATTCTCAACTGGAGTTGCAGCAAGCACTGGCTCTACACCCTCATCCGTGTCTGGTTCTGGGTCTACCCCTGGTCTGTTTGGTGTGTCCCCATCATTATCAGGGTCATATTCGGCAGCACCATTGTTTGGATCCTCTAGCTCCACTTCTGCAGCACCGGCATTCTCATTGCCTACCACTGCTTCAAGCCCAGCTTCTTCTGCACCTGCATTTTCATTCCCCAATTCTTCGGCCTCCGTCGCCCCTGGATTTTCGTTCCCTGCGGCATCTACTACTGGCTCTGGCGCTGCTTCTGGGCCAGCATTTTCTTTTCCTACATCTTCCAGCTCTGCGTCATCTTCAGGTTTTTCATTTCTAAAGAGCACCACAAGTTCAGCATCTGGCACAGTTTCATCCTTATCTTCATCTGGATCATCATCAAGTTTTTCATTTGGGACTTCTGGGTTTCAATCTTCAGCTCCGTCAGTTTTCAGTGCACCTGCTTCAAAACCTGCAATTGGAACCGCTTCTTCTACTCTTTTCTCCACAGTTACAACCACTGCACCCGGCAGTGCTTCTTCTCCAGCTGCAACCCATCCTTCGGCTGCTTTGGTTGGTACCAGTTCCAGTTTTGGTTTGTCCTTTCCTGCATTGAACCCTGCCTCTTCGGAAGCATCTGCAGCATCTACTATCAGTGCATCTGCTCCTTTGTCGGGTTTTACAGGTTTCGGTACCACTAGCACGCCAGCTTCTTCCGCTGGAACTATGAGCTCCTTCTCCATTAAAACGCCCACATCCACAGCTTCATCAGCATCTCAATTGCAATCAACTGCTGCTATGCCTTCTTTTGGTGAGATTTTCCTGTGCCATTCTTCACTGAATAATGTATACTGGTTCAGAGAATTTGTAAAAGTCATATATATAGCTTTTAAAGTGGTATATTTTACATAACTGATGCATCCATAATGTGTGTTATTGTTCTGCGCTTTATGAATTAACTCAGAAGAACTATTTTAGTCCACGTGCTCTGTTGATTTCCATGAAACGGAATTAATCTATTATATATTGGAATATGCAATATGTCTTCAACTTGATACTTTTGAGTTGTATCGTGTATACTATGCTATGAAGTCATATATTAATGTTGGGTGAGATTGGTATATGAGTCTGATTTTGGTACTCAGAACATTGATTATCAAATCTACAAGATTCTAGTAACTTAGCTCTTCTAGTAAAATCAAGTGCCTGTGTTGGATAATCGAAACTGGAACATGTGTATGGATTATGGATCCTTTGTTTTTAGCCGACTACTTTGGCATTTGGGTGTATGCTTGTCATGCCTCTGTGCCATAGTACAACATTTCTCGTTATATGTAATAGAGATTTTCCTACAATGGCGATGGTAATTGAAAGCTCGCTGTGAAGGGATCTTCTATAATTTTTTTCATGTGGTCCTTGGGCTTGGTAAAAAAGACCTATGATGGCTTGGTTTGAAGTAATTATAAATTTCTTAGTAATCAATATACATGTCCTAGCGAGATTGTAATTACAGCATCTTCAGGTGGGTTATACACCATCAGGGTCTTGAAGTATTATGTATGTGACTGTAAGACAGTGTTTGATAAGAGATCTTTTCNCTCTGTGCCATAGTACAACATTTCTCGTTATATGTAATAGAGATTTTCCTACAATGGCGATGGTAATTGAAAGCTCGCTGTGAAGGGATCTTCTATAATTTTTTTCATGTGGTCCTTGGGCTTGGTAAAAAAGACCTATGATGGCTTGGTTTGAAGTAATTATAAATTTCTTAGTAATCAATATACATGTCCTAGCGAGATTGTAATTACAGCATCTTCAGGTGGGTTATACACCATCAGGGTCTTGAAGTATTATGTATGTGACTGTAATTGTTTATGCACTTGAATAGGTATTGATATCCTTCTTCGTGCCTTTTAATCTTACAAGGCAATTCCTATGGTATTTCGATGAAGTAGCTGTTTTGATTCTCGCCTATTGAAAATGATCCTTGTTCCAGGTTGCAAGACATTAGGTTTTGAATCTTGGTGTATAGAATATTTACTTAATACCTCGATATTGAATGTCGTCCAAAGTAAAATTTTAATGATGATGTGAAGCCACCATATTTTAGACAGGACAATGTTAACATCATTGAAGACAATGATTTACAGTGGCATGTCTTCTGATATTTTGATATAGAGATGGGTTATCATAGGCTAGTATGGATAATATTGGTGTCAAATAGTATCGGATATTCAGCACAAGCAACTTAGAGTATGTTTGATTGTGCTTACAAGTTATGCGCAAGTCGAAGTTAACGATTAAGTTACTTATTTTGCCAAAAATGTTTTTAAAAGTCATTTTTTAAATAACAAAACTTAGGGCCGTTCGGTATAGATTAAAATCCAATTAAAATTGAAAATATAGCCGTTATTGAGTCTCACTCGTCTAATAAAAGTCAACAATAACGGCTAGTTTTTCAATTTTAATCTCTACCGAACGTGCCCTTAATCTTTCTGAGGTAACTACTTTCTTGAAAAGAACAGTTAAGCAAAACCAAACGTGCATTCTTATGGTACAAATGCAGGCAAGTCACATCTTAAATTTACTTCTAATCTTTTTAAGCTTCTCCTTTTCGCAAAAGTGTTTTGACTGGCTTTCTTCATATACAATATGCCAAAATGCTGTCAGTAAAGCTTATAGACTTTTTCGTAACTTTCTTAGTGTTCCCCTTAATCTCACTGGTACTTCATAAAACATGATCACATCCCAATCTCAAATTTTTTATTTTACCATTTAGGCTTGTAGAGTTTTGATGCATCGTTCTCTGCTTTTTATCAGAAGGTGCCTGTTTTTATAAGAATACTATTAATACTATTATAGCTGGTTGATGAATATCTTGCTAATGTTTCTTTAGGTGTCCCTACTTCAAGTTCATCAACTGCAATAACCTCAAGTTCCACTTCTGCTGCTCAAATATCTTCGTCTCTGGTTCCGGCTTCTAGTAGTGGGTATGTATGCCTCTCGATATATAAATTTTCTTCTATCTTTTTGTTCTGTAGAAAAATAAAGTTTGAGAGTTTTGATTATAATCGTGTATGAATCTTTTTGCTTTTTCCTGGTACTTGAGTTCTAGCATGGGATCCTATTATGAGGAAATTAGACACTGCACACAAGCATGTGGTTTCCCTGCCTCGAAAGCAAAGATAGAAGAGTTGAAAATTAGAAACTGGTTTCCTTTACAACCTTTGTGCCTGAAATTGATATCAATGAGACACATTTTCCCATTGTCCAGACTAAAAGCGACATAAACAAGTAATCCTTTGCAACTAAGCAAGAGCATGTAATTTTTGTTAATCTATATCTTTTGATTTTTTTTCCTGAGATCACATCAATATTGTCAATGGGAGTTTCTCTACCAAAGTTGTCATCCCTATTATTTTATTATCAATTGGCGCTACATCCAATTGTTTCAATTGTTGGCATGTATTCTTATTTTTTGTACTATCTATTCTAGAATGGCCACATACCAAGTTTAACATTCTCATTTCCTCTACTTTTATCTTGTTAAAAGTGTTTCAACGAGAAAACCAAAAAACCTAATTCAGCTCTATGTAGTGATGGTCTCTTTCATTTTCTGTTATGTTGCACGGCATGCCTGAAGTAGTCAAGACTGAAAAATGAGATATTTGAGGAAAGAAAAGGGGGAGCTTTACGCAGAAAGGGAATACGCTATGACATGATAAGAGAAGTGTGCAATACCAAGGGAGGGGAAATGACAAAAAAACTGTATTCAAATACCCGGATTTTCCTATTCTTTTTACTTTCGCTTCTTGGAGAAGGAAGTAAAGGAAGATGAGAGAGCTTTTTTTTTTATTTGTTTACTGAGGCAAAGATCTAACGAACCTTGAATCAAAAGCTTTCTTTTCTACGCTTTCTTCTCTTATGAAATTGATAGTTTGTGATCTTAATAGCCTAGTAATAATTTGGATAGGGCTTAGTTGTTCTAGTAACTTTTGTAGATCTGGCCTTATAGGGATCTCTGAATCACATAAAATCCTTCTAGCACTTCTCCATTTTATCCAACTCATTCTAACTCTTGTATTATATCATCTTCAAGTCATTTTCCTTGTTAATAGTCAAAACCAAATATTTAAAACAATCACTCACTTGGATAATATAACATGGAAAAGACATTCTGTTAGTTTTACTTTGTATTAAATAGTTGCATGAAGATTCCTTTGGTAATTAAGATTGAACATTTTTTTCCTGTACCAGAAGTTGAGGTTTGTAATGCTAACTCTTTGCTTGCCCTGTAGGACCACCTCAACTGCAGTACCTTCTGCACCAAAGTTGCCATCCGAAATCACTGGGAAAACTGTTGAAGAGGTAACTTACCTGCAGAAATTGGAATTGATAGTGTTGTATATTTACAGTTTTCTTGTTAAGTTACACTTGTATCAACTTTATACATGCAGAGCATACAAAAGCTTCTTCATATTGGACTCTTCATGGAGAACATCATGCATGCTGCCCCATCTTCTTTATATAGAATCACGCCAATATTAAGAAAAGTAAAATGGGTGCTTGGTAGAAAGTAATTAATCATTTCCCCTGTTTGGAGTTCTGGATATTTTTTCTCATGTAACATACCATGAGTAGAATACCTGATTCTAGATGATGCTAAAGTTTACTTCTTTATACCATTGCCATACCTTTCTTCATTGTCAGTTTGAACTGAATTTATGTGAGTACATTATGGTAGATCATCAAGGAATGGAATGCTGAGCTACAAGAGCGTACTGGAAAATTTCGAAAGCAGGCTAACGCGATAGCTGAGTGGGACCGCAAGATTTTACGGAATCGTGACATACTTCTACAGCTTGAGGTATCACATTACTGCTGAAAGAAAAAAAGAATTTATTTATTTTTTTATGGTTTTGTGCTTACTTGCTAATGTGTTGGGTGTGTGTGTATATGAAACATCCTTTTTCTGTATCTCCCCATTTTTTTTTCTTTTTATATTTTGGAGTGTGTTATCTGTCCTAGTCTCGTGAATGGCCTTCGCCTAAGTTCTATTTGTGGCTTAGTTAGTTGTTTTTACCTCAAGGATTTGTTAGATTAACCAATTAACAAATCTTGTACTATCACCCTAGGAGCTAGGGCAATATTATAGATTTATATTAACTATTTCTTGTCTGTTAAATAGGTGTATGCACGTAAATACATTGTCTTCTTTTATTTTCCATTAGTAAATAAAAGCTGCATTTAAAAGTATTACACATATCAAGACAGAATCAAAGCCTATCAACATTGTTTATGAAATCCATCACTGATAAAATATTTTGTCAAGACTGACTTCCTGGTGTCGGTATCAAATTTCTGTTTAAAACTCTTAAATGGGCAATTTTATCGAGGCTTAGATATTCAGGTTTGTTTAATGATTTCTTTAGCATTTTTACTAAATTTATTATAGAACAATCTCACTGACTATTTTACATTATTGTGTTAAAATTCTTGATCAGAGTGAAGTTGCTAAAGTGGTTGAGACGCAAGGTAGTTTGGAGCGGCAGCTGGAGCTAATTGAAACTCATCAAGACGAGGTGTGTAATCAAGACCTTTGAGGACTGAGTTCATCTTATTGCCTGCATGGGGTTAATTGGAGTCATGCACACTACAATTTTTTTTTTTTTTTTACAATGTTTTGATTATTGTTTTCTTTCTGAAGATGTATACGTTGACTTTCAGTAAGCACTCAGTACACTATTCATCAATTACTTTCTGTTCGGCTACAAATTATTATTTGGAATGTAACTTCGCACCTAGATCAGACAGTTTTCACGTGACATCATTGCAAATATCTAATATAAAAATACCTAATATGTAAAAACCATAGAATGAAGGATTTCAATGTCTTGCCTGTATTAGAGAGAATGCCTATGAGGAGTTAGGAAAAACCAATCCCGGTGGGGTGCTAATTGCTAATATACTTTAGTTATTAATCTTCTTACCCTGTATTGCCAACACCAATTGTCTTTGTTGTTATTTACAAATTATATCATCATGTTAAAAGTGTTAACATATATTGTTCGAATGAGTTTCATCAATGATTTTGTTTGCATTGGTTAGGTCGACAAAGCCTTGCAAAGTATGGAAGATGAAGCAGAGCGAATATACAAAAATGAGCGAGGATCACTTCTCGAGGACGAAAGTGCATCGATAAGAGACACAATGTGAGCACCGGATCCACTATGCTAGTTAACCTCTTTTGTTCTTGTTGTTATCCTTTGACTGATGATTGGTGTCTTCTTTTTTTGGTACCTTCATGGTCACATGCACTATTTCATTTGCACAAAACTTCAGAATATCTCCGGAGGATATAAGATTTTGTGATTTTGATCTCAAAATATTTGCAATCGTCATCCTTTGAATACAATACCGTGATCTGAAAATATATCTTGTTGATAGTTGTTAGAATGATCAGCAGTTCTATTTTGTGATGAACTCTTGAATAAATGGGGATCATATTTCCTGCTGCAGCTGTTTGGTATTTGTTTTTTTCGATTTTGTAGCTCATGTCATCTAATATTTTTTAAAGTGAATAACTATTCATTTACAAATTCTTTTATGTGATCAATTAATTTCTTATCTTCTGAATTCAGGTTTGAGCAGGCTGAATTGATAGAGCGGGAGCTGGAGCACATGACAGAGCAGATCAAATCGATCATTAATACTCTTAATGCCAATCAGGTTACTCCTTAACATGAAATCTTTTGGTTTTTGTTTATTGAGATCAAAAGTTGATAATGATTGGTTATGTTTCAATCAGGGTGGAGAGCTTGAGGCAACTGATGGGATGACTCCACTGGATATTGTTGTTCGTGTCTTAAACAACCAATTGAGTTCATTGCTGTGGGTTGATGAGAAGGTTAGGACCCATATTTAATTCATTTTCATTCTTGCTTGGGAAATCCACGTGCCATAGTTGCTTTTGCCTTTTCATAGACATAGCTGACAGTGAGTTTTAACATGATGAAAAAAAATCATGCTGTTGTTTTGAATTGAGCCTTGTTTGGGTTTCCATTTTAGTTGCTAAAATTCTATGTTTGGTAGAAATAAGTGGTGGATAAGTGGGTAGTACTTGTAGGTCTAGAAAATGTGGTTGAAATTAATGTTTGACTTTGAAAAGTAACTTTTTAGCAACTAAAAAGGAAACCAAACAAAGGCAAAATGTCCATATTAAAACATTAAGGTTTTGTTTGAGTTCCATTTTCTTGGGAAAATAGATTATGTAATAATGATTTTTTTGAGAATGTGTGGTTAAAAAGTAGAAAAAAGTTTTAGGTTTACATGTTAAATTATGTTATTGGGAGAATTTGTGGTTGAAAATGAGTTTGGTGAAGAATGAGTTTTTAATGAATTTGGGCTCAAACAGAGGCTAACTTTGTAGCAATAGTTTTCTGTGGAGACCTTATACAACCTTGAATATTGCTTTGCTCTAATCTTTTGCAATTTTTTTTACCAAGAACCTATCATATTACTATCACTGCTAGCACTGCACACTTCCTGCCCTTCTTTTAATATTATGTTATCAAATTTATCAATGTTGTCTTAGCTATCTGGGTTTCCTGGTTTGCCTTCATTATGTGTTGGGAGAGAAGTCAGCGAGATCGCGATGCTATAATGTGTTTTTTTTTTTTTTTGGAATGAGCTATAAGGTCTTCCAGTGTCAAAGTAATGATCAATTCCATCCACACATTGGTAAGATACACAAATAGATGGGAAAACCTTTGAGAGTGAACTCGATTGCTCTCTCTTGGGAAGAAATAAGACAAGACTTTTTCTGGTGGATGGAGTCTTAATGAAGGCATATATTACCGTTTATTATGTTATCTCAAAGAAGAGTGAGGATTAAGAAATCTTTGTTGGTGATATCAATTCTGACCCTAAACATCATTGAAATCAGCTCAGAAGGCTCAATAACCTGATAAGTAAACTCGAAGTGTAAGCCAGAGATAGTCCTGCTTGAACTATGAGCTTCATCAATAGTATGTTAATTATCGTTTGTTAGTACAAATCCTTATGGGTGTATCAGTGTAGTATCTAAGCTCTTGATCTGATAATGCTATTGTCTGTATTCATCTAATCTTGAGATCATATCTACCGATGCTTTTCTGATATTTCTAACCAATAGCTCCCTTTTGGCATTTAGACCTTTGAACTTTATCCAACGATATATTTCTGATTTGCAATACAAATGCTAGTGAATATAGGCTACAGCTTTTGTTCCTCATACTGAAGTATTTCTTTTCCTCTCTATGCTAATCTTTTGAACCGTACAGTCTGAAGAATTCTCTTCACGAATTCGAGAGCTTGCAAGTCGAGGTTCTGCTGGTGACCGTGAATCATCGATCCCTAAGATTTGGTCGTCATAGGATATGGACTTGTGCAAACACAATTCCTGAAGAGAGAATTTACACAAAATCAGGTAATATGTACTCGGTTGTGGATGGAAGCAGTTGCACACCGAATGTTATTCTTAGCTATATAGCTACTTGCTGCATATTTTCATCTTACAACATTTGTTTATTTGTATTTGATGTAATTTGGATAATCGATTTAATTAATTATTTTTTATTAACATGATGTGAAATTTTATTCATATGTTTAATTTTGAATTTGTAATTCTAAAAATAAATAATATCTTACAAAAATATTAATTAATTAATTCTAAAGACTGTCGATTGATTATATCTTGTTTTGGTCTTGCTTGATCTGGAATATCCATTTCTTTACTAGCGTCTTGTCTTCCATGTATAGTTGAAGTGTGGAACAAGTTTCTCCGACTCTCTCTAATAGATTGTTCTTTTAAAGAGCTTAGCACGTTTGGTTCCTATTATTTGAAATTTTAATAGTTGAAATAGTATTTTTTTAAAAAATGTGTGGTTGAAAAAAAGGAAAAAATTTTGAAATTACGTGTAATATTCTTTTATTGGAGAATGAGTGGTTGATAAATAGAGATTATAATTTTAATGGAGGTTAAAATATAAATTTTGGAATTGCGTGTAATATCATTTCTCGCATTTAAAGAAACGAATTTGATGGACTTTTTTGTTGCTTCATGGAAAGGTGTAAGCTCTCAATCGTAGACGTATAGAGTAATGATATTCATCCTCACCGAGATTTTAATCTCAATTTAGGTGGCGTTAATGTGAGATTAAATGTAGATGAAATTAAATAAGTTATTTAATTTCACTTTTTATTTAATCTATCATTTAAAGTCATTTACACTGTGGTTGTAATTTCAGTGAGGATGAATAATATTATTCACAGGTATATGTGCAACATTTCTCTCCGTACAATAATTTGAGTACCGAGGTGGCGACCTCCTCTTACGAGATGACTGCCCCCACGCTAAAACTTTAGGCTCGAGTGGATCTTGTCCATTGTGTGATGGGCCACTTGAAAAAGAATACGGACTTTTTTCATTATATGTCTCCACTAAATTAAAATTTATTTTTTCTCTCTTTTTTATCAATCATATGTTTTTTAATAAAATAATATTAAAAAAAAAATTCTTCTTTTTTAATTACACATTTTTCAAAAAATTACTATTCCCTTCATTATAATTTGGAATCAATCGTAGACGTATAGAGTAATGCTATTCATCCTCACTGGAATTTTAACCCCAATTTAGGTGACGTTAATGTGAGATTAAATGTAGATGAAATTAAATAAGTTATTTAATTTCACTTTTTATTTAATCTATCATTTAGAGTCATTTACACTGTGCTTGTAATTCCAGTGAGAATGAATAATATTATTCACAGGTATATGTGCAACATTTCTCTCCGTACAATAATTTGAGTACCGAGGTGGCGACCTCCTCTTACGAGATGACAGCCCCCACGCTAAAACTTTAGGCTCGAGTGGATCTTGTCCATTGTGTGATGGGCCACTTGAAAAAGAATACGGACTTTTTTCATTATATGCCTCCACTAAATTAAAATTTATTTTTTCCCTCTTTTTTATCAATCATATATTTTTTAATAAAATAATATTACAAATAAATTTAAAAAAAATTTCTTCTTTTTTAATTACACATTTTTCAAAAAATTACTATTCCCTTAATTATAATTTGGAAAAATGGAGCCCAAACAAGGACTATGTCATTCACAATAGGCTTTCTTTCTTCTTTAAAAATGTTTTTATCTTATTTTTCTTTGCATTTATTTTTTACTAATACGACATCCCCCCCTGACTACAAATTAATTCTTGTTATACAAATCAGGGTATCCTCAACTAAGCCCCTCTTTGAAAATCATTATTTGAGTAAAATGGAATTTTGAATAACGATTTTTTTTAGAGAATGTGGAGTTAAAAAGTGGGGAGAAATTTTAAGTTTACGTGCAAAATATTTTATTGTGAATATATGGTTGAGAATGAGAGTATGAAAAAAAGAGTTAAAATAATGGTAGTCAAACGAGGGTTTGACTTTGATGGATTTTAAAAGGTTATAAATTTTAATTAATTTCGTTAATTTGAATAGATTTTTATAAATTCACTAGTTATTGACGATACATAAATTGTTTAATTTATTTTATTAAACTCCATCACAATCGCAATTGGAGACACCTAAGTTCAGAAAGATTTTTAAACTCCATCAAAATCTGTGTGTTTTCCACTGCTTTTTGATCACGAAATCTTCCAATGGTCTTTGGCTAAATGATTTGGAAAGTAAGAAAATTTGTATATTCGTTTCACGGGTAGCTAAGTGAAAGATTGGAGAACACCACCACATCAAAAAGGAGTGAGCTGTAGCTACTCTTGTATTCAAACAAATTCCTCAATAAAATTCAGATTTCTAAAATATTTTAATTTCCGAACCCGATAAATTTGGTATCAGAGTAGGTTAATTTCAAATCGTTCGGCCATACACGAGCGAGGGCCAGCAGTAGGCAATCTAAAGCTGAGAAAAACTAAAGCCATGATGTATTCAACAAGGAGTCGGCAAATCCATTTTTCTTTGTGTCTTTGGTGTTCGAAAAGACCAAAGTTGCTCGGTAAATTTTAAAGCAAGAATTTAAGGTTTGGAGAAAACAATAGCCTTCAAGCTTCATCCTTTATGGAACAATTATTTTTGGTGTACATAAAAAGTTGTACGTCCCACCCCATGTGAGGGAAATGACACCCCTATGTATAAAAAATTATGTACACCAAACATGATCCAATCAAAAGTTGTGGAGATACAATCACAAGCATAACCAAGAAATTATGTTTGTTTTCTGGGACAATTTTTTAAAAAGGAATAAACTTGCACGTAATTAAATAAGTTGTTATATAAAATTACCTATTAAAATTGTGTCGGTCGATGTTTTATTTTATAGATACATATAATAGAATCTACATATATATCATAATAAGTTCTCATTCGATGTAGAATGTCACAATTATCAAGAAAATCATCATCTATTTTGTTACGAATTGTCGTCTTCACATGTTTCATTTTTTCTTTTTTGAAAAATGGGTAAAAAATCAACACGCTTAAATATCTCTACAATCCAAAAATAATCCACCAGCAACTATCCAACTACTTATCTAATTATTCAACAATATTATAACCAATCAACAATTCAACACCGAATCCAATGAATCTTAAATTAACCCATACGACAATATAGCCCTTGTTTGGTATACATTAAAATTTTCATTCTTCTATTCATTTTCAACCACACATTTTTCGATAAAATAATATATTTCATTACATCAATAACTTTTTCTTCTTTTTCAATCCACATTCTCCATTAATTTACTATTTCAGAATACATTATTCCAAAATAACATGGCTCAAACACACCCATAATATGCAATTCAAGGTGCTAAAAGGAAATAATTAAGTGAAGTACATGTCATGCGTAGTTCGGGGAAGTCATGTAGAGTTGAGTATGAAATTGGAACATCAATGACAAATGTTACAACCCAAAACAAAAGAAAATTGCAGGCACGGCGAAATTTTAAACCAAAACCAAAACAATAGATGAAACTCATATTTTTAATCCCGGGCCGAAAGCCAGCATCTCCGTTCTGTCACCGGTCCAGGTTCTTAATTGGATATGTTAGTAAGGAAACAACACCTAACAATAATGATATATGTATTGTTGGATTTATGGACACCACATATCTTCATAATTGTATGATATTGTCCATTTTGGGCCTAAACCATCATAGATTTACTTTTGAGCTTTACCCCAAAAGGTTTCATACCAATGGAGATATTGTCCATGTTTATAAACCTATAATTTTTTCCATTTCTAATTAATGTAGGACTTTGGTCGCACTCCCAACAATCCTGCCCTCGAACAAAGGACCATTGAGCCTCCCCTCCCCTCAAATGATCATCCATTCGTCCACTCCCTACCAACTAGGATTCTCCACTCTCCTCTTCACTGTATTGGGGTCATAAGTCCGTGAAGCATTCCGAGAGCACTACCTGACTCGAGAGCTTGCTCTATTCAGGTCAACTCTTCTTCACCGTGTTGGGGTCAGGACACGTCTGTGAAACATCCGGAGCACACCGCATGTCCAATAGAGCTCATCCACGGATCCCATCGCGAGCGAACCAAGGCTCACCACCTTCGTTCGGCATTCCGAGGAATTCATCCACATGGCTAAGTCTGGGCTTGACTCTGATACCATTTGTTGGGTTTATGGACATCACATATCTCCACAATGGTAAAATATTGTCCACTTTGAACCTAAACCCTCATGAATTTACTATTTAGGCTTTAC
>CAIGRF010047862.1:32594-51046 GCA_903798235.1 Fraxinus ornus | reverse complement strand
TTTGGTCGCACTCCCAACATGTATATTTTTATTTACATTTTGGTCGACATCTTCTTATGTGGTCCAATCTGGACAGTGATGTAAGATGTCATTGGAGAAATCAAAGGAGATGATTGTGCTATGTGGAAGGAGTGTCAATTATGATGTCAAGCGGAATGTACATGTTTTATGTTTGATGAAGTGAAGCCCCATGTTGAAAAGGATGCCATCTTCTACATGTAACTTTAAAATCTTATGCATCATTCTAACTTTAAATGTATATAACATAGTTCTACTTCCACAATTCCATTCTTAATTTTTTTTTTCCCCAAAAACTAATTGAAAGACTTTATCATGTTAATACTTGATGCTACTAAAAATTGTACTAGGGGTACTCGATCTTGATATGAGAAAACACGATGTAAGAGCACGAACATGATCTTCGAACAAATTTGAAAAAAGGTTAGGTAGTTGCTCCCCGCATCCCTCATATGCTTAAGTCAGCAAGCCATTGGAGCGAATATGTGCATAACTCTATGAACTAAATAATAAAAAAATATAGATGAATTATGAACAAGTGATATGTATGTATAAAACTTTGTAAGGTGTAACCTAATAAGAATCAGAACACGTTTAAATATTCTAATCTCCCGATAGAATTAGACTCTTGATGATCTTAGAACTTGAGCCGTAATTGTGACACATATTTGTATGGAGTAGGACTCATTTCATGGTAAGGACTATAGATCCCGAGACTGTGAAAGGGCCGAGGACCCTAACCTGCCCTGACCCTGGGAAGATGGTGGCCCAAGGATCGATGACAAGGTTGAGATCTAAGGCCTCGGGCTAGGTAAGTCGGCTCGAGGAAAATTGTTGGTGACACTTGAGCGTAAGTCGTCGGGGACCTAGATCCATCCAGGTCAAGTCGGAAACTTATCGTACAGGAACATATTGTTTGAAATAATAAAGGCAACAGAATACTTAAAAATCATAATAATCTTTTATTTGACTAAATATAATGAATAATTTCTTGTAATTCAGAGAGTGTTTGGTGGGAATTAAAATTAGATTTTTAGTTGATTATGATATAAGTTTTTGAAATGTGTGATTGAAAAGTTGTAGGATCCATGAAAGATGTGATTAATATTAATTGTTTGACTTTAATTTGGATTAAAATCAGATTTTAATCCGGACCAAACAATATGAGTTCATTTTATATATCTTAATTTTTACATTTACTTTATATCTTTCATATCAATTTTAAAACACATTTTAATTGGACTTTTGATTCGACTTACTTTTGAATTGAACGTTGACCCGCCTGTTCAGTCGATCATAAATTTCAACTGGGTCACCGGCCGAGTCGATTCTTGAAAATATTATGAAACTTCTCAATGTAAGAATTAATCCCACATCAGTTTTGCAAGTATAGGGCAACCTTGGGTCAGATCTGTTTCGTCGATCTTATCTTTAACGATTAAATATAGCATTTAATTAAATATTCAGTATATTTACTTATTATTGGTATGTTTGCTTAAATAAATCCCGACTTATGTTTGAGTGAATCTCTCTTTCTTTAACAAATCATATTACAAGATTGAGCAATCAAAATTATGCCTCTTAATAACCAATACATAATTAAGAACGTCATACTGAAAAAGAAAAGAAAAGAATGTTTCCATGCAAATTAATTAATTTTTTTTTTTATAACCATGGATGTTCGGCCAGCTCGATTAATCCCACGAAACCCTAAAGTTTACGGTCGAGTATTCACCTCACCAATCTTGAGATGACTCGAACCAGTGACCATTGGGAAGCAAATCCAAAATCTAACCAATTGAGTAACTCCTCAAGATTGTTTCCATGCAAATTATACAACGAAAGTATCAAAACAAAATAATGTCTAGTACTATTCAATCATGAACCAACGTCGAAAATGGTTTCACAAAACTAAAATAAAATCTTTATTTTAAGAACCGAGAAATATCGTATTCTCTCTCTTTCTTTTTTTTTTTCCTTTAAATACAATATCATATTCCCATTTTGACTAAAAAATTGAATTCATGATTTAAGCTCGGTTTATTAAATTTATGTTTTTCAATCTTTGACTTTGTTTTTAATTATGTTAATTGAGGAACGAGGATCACATTTCCTTTCTTAGTTCCATTTTTATAAGGAAGAGTGAATAACTAAATAAACTGATCATGTTTTGAAAGGAAATTTTTATATTTTTTACTTTATATAATGTGATTGAGGACCAATTTCCCCTTTTAAGTTGATTTGTTTAAGGAAGGTTGAATAACGAAATAAACTGATTCTATTTTAAAAAGAAAATTCTACAAACAAGTAAAGAAATCAATAATCATTCCTTTTATTTCAGCATTCTCAAAGGAAATTTCCGTTTAGACAACGGTAAAAACCAATATAAATAACCTTATCTAACTGCCGATTTTATCCAAGAAAGAACCTCAAAAACTCAGAAAGAAAAGCTTTTTTTCAAGACAAATATCCATGGAGTCCTTAATGAATGTTAACCGAAAAACACTTCATGTTCTTATGTTCCCATGGTTGGCTCATGGACACATATCTCCCTATCTAGAGTTGGCCAAAAGACTTGCAAAGAGAAACTTCGTGATCCATTTGTGTTCAACCCCAGCAAATTTGAGTTCCATTAAGAACAAAATTGGTGAAAAGTTTGCACTTTCGATTCGACTGGTCGAACTTCATCTCCCAAAATTGCCTGAACTTCCTCCTTGTTACCACACCACCAATGGCCTCCCACCCCACCTCATGCCAACCCTCAAAAGGGCATTTGAAATGGCAGCCCCTAATTTTGCTTATATTTTGAGCACCATTAGGCCTGATTTGCTAATTTATGATTTTCTTCAGCCATGGGCGCCATTGGCTGCTGCACTCCTTAATATACCCGCGGTGGAGTTCATCACTAGCAGTTCCAGTATGACTGCTTACATGTTCCATTTCTTTAAGTACCCTGGCATTGAATTCCCCTTTCCGACACTGTTCTATCGTGATTACGAGCTTGTTCATCGTGCCAAATTGCTAGAGTCTGCCACTGATAAACAGGTAAAAGAACATGCTTTTCAAGGTATTCAAAGGTCATCTAAGATTGTTTTGGTAAAGGGCTTTAGAGAGATTGAGGCTAAATATAGCGATTATCTTTCTAGTTTACTGGGGAAGAAAATTGTGCCTGTTGGGGCATTGGTTCAAGATCCTACGCATGAAAATGACAGTTCAGATATCATAGAATGGCTAGACGAAAAGGATAAAAATTCCACTGTATTTGTTTCTTTTGGGAGTGAATATTTTCTTACAAGAGAAGATATGTTTGAACTGGCTTATGGTTTAGAACTTAGCAATGTCAATTTCATATGGGTTGTTAGGTTTCCCAAGGGAAAGAAAACCATACTTGAAGATGCTTTGCCATTAGGGTTTCTTCAAAGGGTAGCGGAGAGAGGACTAGTGGTAGAGGGTTGGGCCCCACAGACTAAAATATTGAACCATCCAAGCATTGGTGGCTTTGTTAGCCACTGTGGATGCAGTTCTGTGATGGAAGGTATGAAGTTTGGTGTTCCAATCATTGCCATGCCAATGCACCTTGACCAGCCACTCAATGCTAGGCTGATGGAAGATGTAGGGGTCGGCATGGAAGTCGTGAGGGATCATTTTGGAGATCTTCAGAGGGAGGAGGTGGCGTCCGTGATCCGCCACGTGGTGGTCGAGACTGGTGGAGAATCTATTCGGACGAATGCAAGAAAAATGAGTGAGAAGATCAGGATCAAAGGTGATGAAGAAATCGATGAGGTTGTCCAAGAACTCGTGCAGCTTTGTGCTATCAAGAAACGCAATGGCTTCCATTGAGTGTCATGAATTTATGTGGGCTTTAAGATTATGTTATTTTTTTTTTCCCCTTTTTAGATTAATAGTTTCCTTTTTGATGGATACCACTGCATAATTTGTGAAATCGCAGTTGTGTAGCCTCAAATTTCAGTGTGGATTTTAATCAAGCACCTTGTAATCAGTCGTTCAATACTTGTTTACAAGTTATTAAGCATTGTTAATTGTCATATCTTATTGTCGTTGCAATCCAACCTTTAAAAGTGAAGGCATGGCCCCCAATTAATATAACATGTGACTTTAGGTCCTTAATTTATGTAAAATCTTTAATTCATATTTGTGGACAAAATTTGTTTGCAAATTAGTGAAATTTAATTTACGAAGTTTAACTCGTAAGTTTTATGTATTCGTGATTTGAATTGCAACTTTGAGTGTTTATATCTGATGATCGCCACTGCGTTTTTGTGGCTTGTGATGGTGATAGTGGTGACTCTCATTCAGTTAAAAGTTAAAACTATACATTTGTTTGGTGTAGATTAAAATTTATTAGAAAAATTAAACCAAAATCAATAATTAATTTTAAGTTTATGTATCATGGAATTCACAATTTTTTCAATTGCATATTTAATCAGTTTTTTTTATTTATTTATCAAAATTTACTAAGAAATTTGATTTTAATCTACTCTAAATAAGGATTATAATGGTAGTGTTGGTGGCCATGGAAATATGAACACAATGTTTTATTTTTGCTTTTTCTTTTCTTATTTTTTATTTGTTTATATTATATTAAAAGAAAGGTTACAATAGTCTTTTTAACACGTATTGTGAGTTTTTAATAGGCAAAATGACCACTTTCGAGAATAAAGGACCTAAATTCATGATGTTATATAAGTTGGGACCATTCGTCTATTCTTAAAAATTGAAGATACAAAAGCAACGTGCTTCAAAATTGGGTATTCTCTCTCTAATTTGTGAAGGATATGATCAGAGATGGCGGAGGGCGCCTACGTACAGCTTACCAAGGATCAGTCTTCCTTGCAGAACATCACCCCTGGCGAACTTAATCGATCCATTGATGTCGATAAGGTGGATATTACATGAAATTTTTTCGATTTTTTTCGATTTTCTTGAAAACTAACCAAACCGTTTTATTTATATCGTGTTATCGGTTATTTTTAATTATCTTGTCTGGCCACAATACTTTCTTGGGAGCTTGGATACGTTTTAAGATATATTGTTAATGAGATCAAGAATTCGAAGTGGAGGGGTTATCAATTTTATTGTTCTAAAGATTTGGATTGCAGATAGTGCTGCGCTTGGAAGAATGGATTTGGAATTTGGATTGACAACTTCAACAAATTGTATTCCGAAGCTGTATCCATTGTTTAGATTTTGTCGCTGACAATTTCTTTGAACAGTTGACTGCTCGTAGTCGTAGATGCCAAGAATGCGGCCAAACCCCCTGCTGATGAAGACCGGATGACTGGGATTTTTGGTTGTGAAGAAGATACTGACAGTTGTAAGAGTTTACGACCTTTTTGTTTTCCTTATTATGAAGTTTCACATCCTAGTTGAAGAACCCTGTAGAGATTGATGGTAAATTTGAATAAAATATATCTGTTTGCTGATTCTAAAGTTCAGAATATTATTGTTGTTGTCCTCTTGTGTTTGTTGTTAAGCATGATTTATGCTTTCTAGAAATTGTTTATGTTGTCCTGTGGATAATTATGTGTACATATCAGGGATTTGCTTTTGTCTTTCTAAGAAGGATGATGTTTAGGACTTTCACATTTGTGCATAATATACAAAGTTGCTATTGACACTTAGCCCCTGTTTGGGACCCGATTAAATTCAAATTAAAAGTGAAAAATAACTGTTGGGACAAGGAATATCATTTGTTTATTCTATAATATCTGACTCCTTTCAGACAATTTACCGTACTCATTATTCATTGTTGGGGACAATTGTCATTTTTGCCTTTAATTCATTTCCTTCTCTCATCCATCGATTCACACGCAGTTGTATAAAGGGGTAGAATTGACTTTTGGATATTTGAAAGTCATGTGCTTTAATCAAATTGGCACAGCAACAACTTCATCTCAAACACATGTGGGGCTGGTGAGTTGACAGCAAAATCGATTTTTTTCCAATAAATTGCGCCATCTATTACATTGCAAAAATGCAACAATTGAATTTGCATCGTGTAATTTGTTGATCATGGAATGACCGCCTTGTCTTCTTTGGCCTTTTCTCTTCTGGACAGTTAAACATGAATCTCAGTAATCAGTATTCAGTATCAATTCTCTCATTTTTTTAGGCTTGACTGGACTATTTTGCCCTTGTGTACTGTTTGGGCACAATGTTGAAAGCATGAATGAAGAAATCTCTCACCAAAGTGCATGCATTGGTCACGTGATCTGGGTTGAAGGAGGCATGACACTTGCTGCACTTACTGCAGCATTTCATGGCATTGATCCAGATACAGCATGCTTTCTCAGTTCTCACTGAGGGTTTGTTATTTGCTTGGTGGGTGTGTGGCATCTACACTGACATGGCTTGACAAGCATTGCAGAGAAAATATCATTTGAAGGTGATCAGTTTTCTAGTACAGCAAGGGTTCATAGAAAGTTAACAAATCTTCGCTCTTTCTTGTACGAGTTAACTTGCTTAAACAACCTGCTCATGTATCAAGTTCAATTGTTTCATTTGAACATTTTTATGACAGGATTCACCTTGTGATCCTAGCATGGTGTACTGTTGTCTGCACTGGTGTGCCTTGTGTCTAGAGTACAGAGAGGTGAAGCATCATCTGTGTGATAATTCACCCACAGAAGCCACTGTCGTGAAGCCCCCAGCAATTCAGGAAATGAATGTTGGGCACGGCGAGGAAGTTGTCAGAGAAAGTAATGTTGGAGAAAGTAACTTGCAGTTGCAGCCTATGTAGGATCTGCTGCATTTAGAATTATTGTTAGAATTTTCCTAGTCTCAGATCCTAGGTGTTTTTATTATTCCACATGGAGAAAAAGTGAATTCTTGGCATTTTGAATGTTATTTTGCCTTAACTTCATAGATCAGGAGAAATTATTTCTTGATATTGCCTTGGTGTTAGCATGTCATGTATTGCTGCAGCATATAGAGGCTCGACAAAATCGTTTTTGGTGTAATATTTTCTCTATTAAGTTGATTTGTTAAGAAAAATTATGTTATTTGTACAATCAGACTTGACAATAGTAGTTGACAATATTGGTATTGTCAAAATCAGACCATTGATTTGAAAAACGGTTTTTGAAATTGATGAATGTGATGTTACTGAGTGTAAGTCGTCAACTGATATTGTCAAACTAGATTGTAAATGTGGCATGATTCAAAATAATTGTGCATGCATTTGGTAAAGTATTGTGCGACATTAAAGGTATAAGTAGGTAAAATAATATTAGCATATGATAGAATTTTAAGAATGAACCATTAGCTTGAATGTAATACAAGTTACACAAAATCATTCAAGCATAAAATGGTCATGCGGCACTCACATGATTGCGGAATGAAAGGGTAAAATTGTCTAAAATGATTTACTTTATTTCAAAACAATCCGATAAGAAGTTGTTTATTTTTTGACATTTCAAAAGTTATACCAAATGAGAACTAAATGATTACTTCAACTTCCATTTAAAAAATCAAATATGGTAAAATTATTCAGTGTTCGTGAAACATATCCTCTTGCTTCAATCCATCCCTCGCATTACGTAGGTGTCACATGGCCATTTATTTGAATAAACATTTTCTGTTATTTAGGGACAAGAATGTCACAGTTTTAAAAATATGGGAAATAGATACAATAAATAGTAGATTAAGACATGGGTGCCATAGTTGCAAAAGGCTGGGGACCCCTAGTGAAAATGGTAGTGGAAAATAAGGAGGGACAAGGTGATCTCTCTCTCAACTCGCCTGCTCTAACCAAGGGTTTATCCCAAAACCCTCACAAAAATGGCACGCTCTGCCCGATCCTCTACGACGCGCTTACTCTACACCCTCTGTTCCTCCTCACTCAAACCCCAAACTCAAAGCTCAACCGCCGCTCTGCTTGCTGGGAGTTTCCAGCTCCGCCACTACTCAGCAGGCAGCGCCGCTGCCCTTCGACAGAAGGAGGAGAAAGAGGCATGGTGGAAGGAGTCGCTGAAGAAGCTCCGAAACATCGGGATTTCGGCTCATATCGATTCGGGCAAAACGACACTAACGGAACGGGTACTTTACTACACGGGTCGGATCCACGAGATCCACGAGGTTAGGGGGAAAGATGGAGTCGGAGCGAAAATGGATTCCATGGATTTAGAAAGAGAAAAAGGGATTACTATACAGTCTGCTGCCACTTACTGTAGCTGGAAAGACTATCAGGTTCTTTTTTTTAAAAAAAAATTATTTCAATTCAACTGGACAAGTTTCGTTGTTGTGTTTAGTTGTCAATTCATTACCCACACCCATTATTGAATTAAATGACTTGCCTACCCTGGCTTAACTTGAGCTATCAAATGGACTGTCTTTTCGAGCCACGTGATATAATAATCGATTGTTGTTTGCTTTTTTAGTTAAGGAACAGTTACAAATTAATAAGGTCGAAATCGTTTCTTTCATAGAAAATGAAAGAGATTATGGAGCAGTCATTCTTTGAGGAATAAGTCTTGGAGCACAGAATTCAAACCAAAGTATCTTTTGGTTCTGGCTTGAGCATTTTTTTAGGTTAAGGCGTGGTTTTATTGTGGATGATTTGTTTGCTTATTTACGTTCTATTGGTTACTTATTGGGCATGTTGTTTGAGGTCTGTTTCATTAGTGAGGAAGTGTGTGAAAATTAATCTAACTGCGAGGTTTGGTGAGGAGGTGTAAAAAGCAAACTCTATATGATAATGGCTTTAGTTGTTGAGGAAGGTATGCTGTGATTGAATTTAAGTATTTTATGAGAAAGGTAATAATGGCTAAATACTAAATTTTTTTTTCCTACTTGTAGGCATTGATTATATGACGCAGAGGCTGGTAGTTCTTTTCTTTTCATTTAACATTGCCTTTTAGATTAATTAAAAAAAAAGGTACCTCCTTTCTTGTTTTTATAAGCTGAGGAAAAAATTGGAGTTGGACACATGGCTAATTAAGCAAAATATATTTACTTTTGCTGGCTTTAATAAAATGTTGATGACAAACTGAAGAATTTCAATCCCCAAATTTTTGGTTTAAAAATTGTAATGAAATCGATATCAACTACAATTATACTTCTCTGTGAAGCAATGGCCAAAATAATGTGGTATGAAACGGTAGCAGTTTCAGTTTTTATTTATTTGTTGTATATGCTGGTGCAGGTTAACATTATTGACACTCCAGGTCACGTCGATTTCACCATTGAAGTTGAGAGAGCTTTGCGTGTACTTGATGGTGCCATTCTTGTTCTCTGTAGTGTTGGCGGTGTACAGAGTCAATCAATCACTGTTGACAGACAAATGCGAAGATACGAGGTTCCGAGACTTGCTTTTATAAACAAACTAGATCGCATGGGGGCCGATCCATGGAAAGTTCTTAACCAGGTCAATTTGTTGTCTCCCAGATTACATTTTTCCTCCTTTTCATGTATATCATGTTTTATAGCCTATAGAATTAAGGTCTGTTTGGTACGGATTCTCCAATTCTACAGTAAATCAATTCTCATTTTCAACCACACATTCTTCAATAAAATAATATTTTTCATCACATCAATAATTTTTTCTTCTTTTTCAACCACACATTTCCCATCATATCACTATTTAAAATCAATTCTTCCTCCAAAAAATCCCTATCAAACGAGCTCTTAATTTTGGTATAAAATAATGCCCAAAAAAAAATGTTACAATGTTAAGATATTAGGCAATCAACACTAGTTAAAAATGTAGCCTCCTTTTCTGAATATGGAACAAAATAACGACTCAAGTTTTTGCAGAAACGTACGAAATAGCACAATTAACTTCTGGAAAACCAAGGGTGCTAGGCTTCTGGAGAAAAGGGAGTTGCGGGAAAATTATATCACCCCAAATCAGATAATAATACTAATTGTAGCAGAAATTTTTGTCTGTTAGCATCTGATATTTCTCACTGAGTCTTAAGCATTTAAATTTCCAACATACACGGAAATAAGATTCTTCATGGAGGAGTGGATTCCTCGAATCCGTTAATCTCAATATTTCCCACACTTCTGTTCATTGTCATGTTATGCATTCAAAATAAGATGTCTTTATTAGTTTTTTCTTTGTAGCTGCCGCTGACATTCAATGTGTCGTAGAGTCTTTGTCGTTAACCAGTTCAAGTCGTATTTTGCATCATGCTTCTGAATTTCCTTATCATCTTCCTTTGAATGATCACAGAGTAAAATTACAATGCAGTATGAAATATGACAACTATGAGTTGAAGCCGCCTCCTTTTCGTTATTTCTATGTAGGCAAGATCCAAGCTTCGACACCACAGTGCTGCCGTGCAAGTTCCGATTGGTTTAGAGGATGACTTCAAGGGCCTTATTGACCTTGTCAATATGAAAGCTCACTACTTTCATGGTCCCAGTGGGTGTGTTTAACAGCTGATGGCTAATGCATATTCTATACTTCTACAATGCTGCTTATTTTGATTGTTCACCTTTGCAGAGAGAAAATTGTAATTGAAGATATTCCTGCTAATATTGAAGCATTAGCTCTTGAAAAACGCCGTGAACTAATTGAAGCAGTCTCCGAGGTCGACGATAAACTTGCGGAAGCATTTCTTAGTGATGAACCTATTTCACCTATCGATCTTGAGGTGCACATAAATCATAATCCATCTAGCTTTACAAAACATTAATGGCAGATTTTTTTTACTGACATTTCACTATCTCCTAGAAATTGGCTATGGAATCTTTTTGGTTTTTTCCAGTTATGGTATTTCCCTTTATTACTTAGCAGCTTGGACTATAAACAATTTGAATTTTTATCTTCCAACTTACATGAAGATTGAAGGAAATCATTTAACTTTAGGTCTTTTTTGAATTCCTTATCAAAGTCAAATTGCCTTTTTCTTTTGTATTGTTAAAAGATGTAACAAATATATTTTATCTTCCAACTTGCATGAAGATTGACAGAAGAAGAGAACGAATTTATTTATTTAAACTTTATCTTCAACACTCACACACGTACAATACAAATTCATTTTATCTTCAAAGGTATAATATGTGCACAATATTTTTCAAAATGAGTGGCGGTAAGACTTGAACCTAAAACTTTTGTCAACTTTGATACCTCATTGAACTACGGCTACCTCATTCAAAACTTAAGCTCTCAGAGTGGCAGCAAATTTATTTATTTAAATTTTGTTTTCAACAGAAAACAATCTAACTTCAGGTCCATTTTTAATACCTGTTAAGACGAATTGCTTTTTCGTATTTGATTTTTTTCAAAGAATTGAGCAGCATGTTTTATTCTATTTAAAGCTTGGACTATTTGATTAAATTGATGATTTAGTTTGTGAGGGAAGCATGACCCTGTATATATAGATTCTCACACGTTATGCATTTATATTATTATGTCGTAAAGGTGGTGTGGGGCTAGAATGTATTTCCATTATCTCAATTCCTTTAGTGGGATTTTGGGCATTGTGAATTACGAGGTAAGATACTTGCAACTGTTATGGGCAAATGAGTATGAATTCTTATTAGAAATAGAACCAGCCCACTGTCTCAGCAGAAGAGGACGAAAGAGAAAAACAAACCACCACGTTTCCTTTTTCCCTCAAATGAAGAAATGTATCGATGCACAAAATATTAGAGAACACAGAGAACGAAGCATGAAAATAAAGAAACATTAACAATTCCCTTCATTGCATTGTCTCTATCTGCTACTGTGCTTGGTATTATTTTTTCATGACTCGTTCCATTTTTTTTTTTTAACAATTTCAATCTACAGTTGGCTATTCGTGATTTGTTAGTTATATGGGACTAATTCATTCTTTAGAAGTATTCAGCACTTAACCAATGTTTTTCATCTTCCATTTTGCTTTTGACTTTATGGGTTTTTGGTTGCATTTTTTTCATTAATGCACACAACTTTATGACAATGCCACTTCATGCTCATTTTATCATTTTCTGCACTATTTTTGGTCCATGTACAGGAGGCTATCAGAAGAGCTACTATAGCACGGAAATTTGTGCCTGTGTTCATGGGTAGTGCATTCAAGAACAAGGTGAGGTATCTTGTATTAAGCATATTTTTACAATATTGTTGCTTTTAGTTTGCCTGCATTCCTACTTTGGTTTACTCAAAATTTGATGATTGACGGTTGCTAATTATCTCATTTGTTAACTTTATATTCACCTCTGTGCCAGACACGATTGTATTAGCTTATACCACACTTGTTTTATCGTTCCTTATTTAAATTCTTAACTACTAAAAAAATGTGAGGTTTCTGGCTAATGAGACAGACTTAATGGAGGAAAACTAGGTTTATCTGTTGTCTGCTAGCTAATCAATCAAAATTGTGATAACAACCGTGGAGCTATTGATATTTTCCTTTATGTGAGGTTTCTGGTTGCTGAGACAGACTTAATGGAGGAAAACTAGGTCTATCCGTTGTCTGCTAGCTAATCAATCTAAATTGTGATAACAACCGTGGAGCTATTGATATTTTCCTTTTCAAGCTTCCATTCGTTTTCTTCTTAATCAGCAGACATGATCAGCTAAGGCTCTATTAATATGAGATTGGAGATTTATGAATCGAACAAGTGGAAGAATTCACTGGACTCAGGACATACTCATTAGAATGCATTTCTGAAATCCAAGGCAACAGGAAATATGGGAAACAGTGCTAGAATCATCCTGGCAGATATCCTGGTGGTAGAACCCCTGTTGCTGTAGCTTAATTGATGAATTCCTGTGCTGGAAATCAGCAAACCAGCTGAATACAGAGATATTAGACCTCAATTATGGACTAGAAATCAAGGAATAAGATCTGAGAGCTGATGGATTAATCTATCACAAATGGTATATGAAGATGATTAATTGAACTTCGAAATAACAGACATTAGGGCTGTCTCTCTCTCTTCCCCCCTCCTCCTAACTGAAAATCAGTAAAAGCCTACCTACATTCCCCTCCTATCCACATTTTATTCATTTCCCTCGCTACAGCACTATGACCATACCCTCTATTAACGAACTGAAGCTGAGTTGGCAGCCCCCATGGTGGTTGTAACACTCCCTTCTTCCTCCTTGCATATATGAACCTTGTGGGGGGTCTATCACCTGGCTAGAAAATCTTGAGTACTAAAATAAACTAAGGAGCCTTGATAGATAACTCAACTATAACAAAATAAATTTTAAGAAAATCGGGTGGGAGAGGATGATCGTAGCCGATGGAGGTTGGCACGGAATGGTGTTTTTTCAGTTCGCTCTCTTTTGGGGCTTGCGGAGATTTTATTCCCCTAGAAGATGGTGTGGCAATGTAAATTGTCTCCACGGGTGACATTTCTACCGTGGATGGTTGTGAGGGGAAGGGCATTAACGATGGATAACCTCCGTAGAAAAAACTTTTATGTAACAGAGTGGTGCCATATGTGTAGGAGTGATGGGGAGACGCATGATCACTTGTTCATTCACAATGACGATGTTCGTTGGATGTGGAATAATATTCTAGCGTCTCAACAAATAGATTGAGTGTTGCCTAAAAGTATGGATGACGTGTTGCGGGCATGGAGGGGAAAGTTTCTTGATAAAGATAGCAAGCTTGTATGGAATCTTATCCCAGGATGTATTATATGGTGTGTGTAGAGAGAGAGAGAGAAACGACCGATGTTTTGAAGACCAAACTCGGACCACGAAGCTAATTAGAGAATTCTTTTATCTGACTTTGTATAGTTGGTATAGTGCCGCGGCTAGTAATCCTATAGAGAGGTTGCCTAACTTCATGTCTTTTTTTTCTTGTTTAAGTTGATAATACACTTCCTGTGTATTCTTCTTTGATTAATAAAATTTTTGGATTATCTATAAAAAAAAAAAAAAAAAAAAAANNNNTTTTTTTTTTTAAAAAATTTTTTGTTTATTTATAAAAAAAAAAAAAAAAAAAAAAAAAAAAAAAAATTTAAGAAAAAGTTGCAACTTATCCCTATGTTTGGCTTTCATTCCCTTTTACTCAACTTCTTTTTCCATCCAATCAAAGTCAAACCTTATTTTCAATGACACATTCAAAATTACTACTCGTTATTATACTCACATTTCATTGTTCCCATTCCTATTCCTCCTAAAAAGTTACTAATAATCAATACCGAAAAGATTGTGTAACTTTGTTATATGCTTGAGTGAACAGGAGTTAGTTTGTTGACCTTTGTTTCTTGTAATTATGCCATTTGTTTCCCAAGTATGCCTTTAGTGTGCAACTTTCTGAATCATCTTATACCCTGTCTCCATTCTGTATTTTCCCCTTTTGCCAGTTAGGACGATTTTCAAAATTCTTCTTGTTGCTCTTTTCTTTACCTTGATACATTTTACTATTATAAAGTTGCTATCTATGTCTTCTTCCACTTTGTGATAACAGGGTGTTCAACCACTTCTTGATGGTGTTCTGAGCTATTTGCCTTGTCCCACTGAAGTTAGCAACTATGCTCTTGACCAAACCAAGAATGAAGAGAAGGTACTTAATGGAACTATTTTATTTAGATTACTTTTCTTTCATGGTAACCTGCGAAACATGGAAATTCCTACTAGGACAGCGTGTTACGTCGAACACCGGCACTCTTCAGGCTCTCTAGCACGTGTTCTACAAGCCATGTGTTTTGTCCAATCTTTTATATATTTTCTAAATTTCCAACCCTTGAGGGATTCTATAGGGCACTCCTCTGGAATTCCTACATGCTATGTGCCATTTCCTGTATTATATATAAAATAAAGATATAACATTATATTAAAGAATTTAATTCTGATGTGTCCCCTTATGTGTCCTTGTACTACTTTTTAAAATAATTTGTCGGCGTGTGATGAAGATTGATTGCTTTTAATTTTACTGTAAACACCTGTTTGGTTTAGTTAAAAATCAGATTTTTAGTAGATTTTGATAAAAATTCATGAAATGTGTATTGAAAAGTTGATAAAAGTTACAAGTCCCATGTCATATGTTAATTATTGTAGGGGGTATTTATTGCCTCGTAGGGCTTTTTCATGTTTTGGTACTATTTAAACTCGTTAAAATTATAGAACTTTTTTCCTATTCTTTCGGTCCAATATCGGCATTCTACAGAATCAACGATTTTGTGGTTCAACATCAGTATTCAGTATTCGTGCATGAATAAACGAATAATGGATTCAAAACTTAGCGGCATTCTTTGTGAATCAACGTGTTTTAGGATTGTTCTTGTGTTCATCTCTTGTTTATCACTTCCATTTACACCACCGTGTCAGTGCTTCTTAGATGGTAACCAATCAAAGAACTATTTCTCAACTGCTTGAAACTTTACCAGGTTATGTTATCTGGAAGTCCTGCTGGTCCTCTGGTTGCCCTAGCTTTCAAATTGGAAGAAGGGCGTTTTGGTCAGTTAACATATCTAAGGTATTATAAAAGTTCAGAGCAAGTATTTTAGTTCATTTGCCATCATTTATGTGTTAATAGTGCCTTATGATTGAATTGTGGTGCTAACTCCTGTGTTTGCTGAAGAATCTATGAAGGCGTCATCAAGAAGGGTGATTTTATTATCAACGTGAACACAGGCAAGAAGGTTAAGGTGGGTTTGATGTTAAAATTGTTTGACCATCATATTATTGCTCAAGTCCTCTCCCTTTGTGGAGAAGAAGAAGATCAAAATTAAAATATGGACATTGTTCTTGATTTCGCTTAAATATCTTAATAGTAGCTGTTAAACTATTCATGGATATGCATATAGGGTATGATGGAAATTCCATAGTCACCTGATTGCTGTATGGACATCCTTGTGTTGTCTATGCTGCTTGCGAACTTACATGAGGCTTTCATGAAGCGTTTTTACCGAAATTAATTTCAAGACCATTACGGTCCGGTATAATTGTAATGTATCTTAGGATGCTTCTGGGAGGACTTGGAAAAAGCCATTAGGTTGCTTTTGTTCTCTCGGTTGAGTTACTCAAATATGATTTTAATTGTGTTACAGGTTCCTCGCCTAGTTAGGATGCATTCAAATGAAATGGAGGTTAGTCGATTGCTCCCCCTTCCCTTCTTTTAACATGCTTATCATTTTTATTCTGATGACTTATTGTTTATATATGGTCTAGGGTGAGCAAAATTCATTAGAACAGGACTATTCACATCTCTGGTTTAGTAGAAAAAACTAAGACCCCTTCGTTTTTTTTTTTGGAATAAATATAGAATATCTACTGTTTAGTAATTTAGTTATAAAGCAGTCTCAATTATCTAATATACACAAGTTTTAAAGGCATAACTCCTAAAGAGACAGGTTCGGCCAGGTTTAACTTGATCTCTCCTCTATGAAAGAAGCACTGGATCACGTCAATCCTTGTTTATAATTTAGCATATGCTTATAAACGGGTAGAAATGAGTGATGGATAACTGGATAGTATTTGTGGGTCCCGGGAAATATATAGATAAAAAGTGGTTTGGCTTTTAGCAAATATTTCCAAACATACTAAGTCCTTTTCAGTATTATTTTTGTACTTTTCAATTTTGTTCTGACCGCTTATAATCTTTTCATAATTAATCCCTTTTCTCCTGTTTTTGTATTACAGGACATTCAACAGGCACATGCTGGACAAATAGTGGCTGTATTTGGTGTTGATTGTGCTTCAGGTATCAAATGCAAATGGACATGAAATTTTGCGATCTTTGCTTGAATTGTATGAACACATGAAGTGGACATTCTTTCTTGCAAATTTTGATGACTTATATTGTCTAGGGGATACATTTACTGATGGGTCAGTTAGATATACCATGACATCTATGAGTGTACCTGAGCCAGTGATGTCATTAGCTGTTTCAGCAGTTTCTAAGGATTCTGGAGGCAATGTGAGTGGTCAATGAAATATCTTCTCCTTGTTCTACTTCAGCTAGATGGTTGTAATCCATGTTGTTTGGATTCTTACATAATGATATTTGATATCCTTGACTGACAGTTTTCAAAAGCTTTGAATCGCTTTCAGAGAGAGGATCCAACTTTCCGTGTAGGATTAGATCCCGAGAGTGGCCAGGTTTTACTTTCTTATACTTGTTCCTCAGTTTAGGAAGTTCTTGCATGCCTCACTTCACCTTGATGAGGATATCATTTCAAAGAATCTTCGTGTACTCATCTGAATGATATCTTGTGTAGACAATAATATCTGGGATGGGAGAGCTCCATTTGGATATATATGTTGAGCGCATGCGAAGGGAATATAAGGTATTTCCTTCTTATAATTATTTCCTCCTTATAATTGTAGTACAGAGTTTTAACCTTCTGCTGTGAAATATGCAATTTTATCGCTGATGATTCTAACATTGTTTGCCATTGTTAAGGTTGATGCAACAGTTGGGAAACCTCGTGTCAACTTCAGAGAAACGATCACTCAGCGTGCTGAATTTGATTATTTACATAAGAAGCAGAGTGGAGGACAAGGTCAATATGGAAGGGTTATTGGGTAAGTGTACTTTTGGCCTTTACTTGGCGAATATGACTTGTTTCCTTCGCTGCTAGCAGGCCAAAATGCCCTTTGTTTACAGTTAGGACATTGTTTCAATTAGTGTTTGGTGGATCTTATACAGCGTTTTTAGCTTTGAAGCCACTGCATTTTTTTTTTCTTATTCATGTCCCAAAATGGTCATGACAATAAGTTCTCAAATCCGATGCTAGGCTTATTACCTCGTTCATGTTGTTTTATATTTATTTTTAAGTTGCGAAGGGTTGGTGTACTGAAGTTTGACCTTAGTGATTAATGATAAGAGGAAAACAAAGGTTTTTTTATTTTTTTTGGCATTTGGGCCCCCATCTTAGGTTTCAGTAGCAAAGAGAAAAATGATTTTTTTATTTTTTTTATTTTTTTCCCTGCTGCAAGAAATTGCAACGGATATTTGCACCATATACAAAGAAAAGAACACAGACACAGAAAAAGGGGAAGAGTTTCTAGGTTCAAAACATTTGAAATTCTTTGCACTAGCTTCATACATGGTTTTACACCATCCTAATCTCTTCTGTTGATAGGTATGTGGAACCACTTCCTCCAGGCTCACCAACCAAGTTTGAATTCCAAAACATGCTTGTAGGACAAGCTGTACCTTCAAATTTCGTACCAGCTATTGAGAAGGGATTTAAAGAAGCTGCCAACTCGTAAGTGAAACTTTTATATCATATCAGTTGTCCAGATTGTTTTGGGTATCCGTAATTTTTTTTTTTTGGGCATTTAAATAGAATTCAGTTTTGCTGATAATGAATTTCTGTGAGAGCAAACATGTGTTTTGGGACTGTTGACCAACAATGATAGTGAAAATTTACTAAGGGTCCGTTTGATAGCATTAGTTTTCCATGGAACTTTTCCACCCTTAAAAAGTTGTTTGATAGGTAAATTTTTCCATGGAAAACGTTTTCCACCTTTTTCTAGGTACAACCATTTGATGCACATTTTCTTGATTTTGTTTTCC
>CAIGRF010047862.1:12013-32318 GCA_903798235.1 Fraxinus ornus | reverse complement strand
GACTCCAAACTTTCAGCATTTTCCATGGAAAATTATACCAATCAAACACACTTAATTACAATTCCCTGTAAAATATTTTCTAGGAAAATCTTTTTCATGTAAAACATTTTCTTTCCACCCTTGCAATCAAACGAACCCTAAAAGGCGAAACCATCTAAGAAAACTCCTTAGCTATTTCTCTTGAAGATTTTCGTGTATCATTTGTTACACTGTACATGCACACTAAAAAAAATGAAAATTAATTTCAGCCATCCAAGACATATAATTTATTTAGATATGGCTCGGACATTCGAATAGCAGAGAAATGGATGGCCCGGTGTTCTTAATTCACTGGAGAATGGGGAGAAATGTTTTATTTTTGACTAATTGGTACCTTAGGAAAGTGGCCCCATACTTCCCAGCTTAACTAGGACGTTTTAAACCCTATAAAGAGGTTATTGCTTTGTATTGATCACCACATTATTATTGATACAATTGCAAGAATTCTCTCTCCTCCTTTTCCACTGTTTTTTTGATCATTTCTTGTGTTTCTGTCGTCACGTACAACCCATATTTGGGCTCCATTATTTCCAAAATACATTTTTTTCAAAACTCATTTTCACCCATAAAATAATATTACACGTAAACTCGAAACTTTTTCCTTATCTTTTAACGATACATTCTCCAAAAAATTACTATTTCAAAATACATTTTCTCCCAAAATCACATTAAAATAGAGCCCAAACAGGGGCACGATAAGTATCCGACATGTAAAGCTTTGCAATAGAACAAACCTTTTCAATCAATTAAGAGCATGTTTGAGCCCCGTGCATTTTGGAATAGTAGATTGATGGAGAATGTGTGGTTAAAAAATAAAGAAAAATTTTGGGTTTGTGTGTAATATTATTTCATTGAAGAATGTGTGGTTAAAAAGGAGAGAAAAATGTATTTTGGAAATAATGGGGATCAAATGAGGGCTAAACTGCAAACTACAATATTAGGAAGCAAAGAAACCTTAATTTCTTCTGTGTTGCTTTAAAAACTTTTAAAGCTGCATTAGTATTTTCTTTTGCACTTTTCCTAGCCTCATTTGCTGTGAGTAATCTCCTTTCATGATTGTATATTATTTTACTATCAACACTTGATTGTCAAAGTCTTCGCGCAGATGAGGTTTGTGGAACTCATTAATTACTTCTTTCTTGCTCTTTGTATGCGTGTGTGACAGATATATAACCAAATTGTGTATGTGTTTGTGTGTAGGGGTTCTCTTATTGGCCACCCTGTTGAAAATATCCGTGTTGTTCTCAATGATGGTGCAGCCCATACTGTTGATTCCAGTGAACTTGCTTTTAAGTTAGCTGCAATATATGCTTTCAGACAGGTGCATCTTGCACACTGCTCGAGCTGCAAAGCTGTCTTCCAATTTTTACAGTTGATCTTTACTGATGGACCTGGAAATATTTTTTTTACTCTTGAATATAGTTCATCTTTATCAGATTTTCATAGTCTTCATTCTGTTAAACAGTGTTATGCAGTTGCCAAGCCCGTTATATTGGAGCCTGTGATGTTGGTGGAATTAAAGGCCCCCACAGAATTTCAGGGCACTGTCACTGGTGATATCAACAAGTCAGTACTTCATTTGGTTTTGCTTATTATTATTTCTGTCATTCTTTGGAAATTGAGACCTGGTTCTAAAGGGCAATATGAGTTTATATCTTTAACATGTTATAGGAGGAAAGGAATGATTGTGGGGAATGACCAGGAGGGAGATGATTGCGTTATTACTGCTCATGTAAGCATCACTTCTACTTGTAACTTTTTTGCTTCATATTTAATTATTTGAGTTTGAAATCAGATGCCTATCTTGATTGAATTGGTCACTGATTTTTCAATTGCTGAGTTTGGTTTGAATTTACATCTCACAGCAAAATTTGGGGTTTACTCTCATTCACTGTTTTCATTTCTTCTTATACAATGAATGCTGGTGTTTATATTTCATACGATATAACCATTCATTTCCGGTCTCAACGGAACTTTTGGTTGTATGCTGTTTAGGTTCATATACTTTTTGTAAACATATGCACTTTGCAAAATCAGATGCTTAATTGCAAGTAAATAGGCATATAAATGTGGGGCTTGGTATGTTAAAGTAGGATTTCTTTTTTCAAAAAAACGATTAAAACACGACAGGATACCTATTGAGCAGTTTACCAAATGATTCGTTATCTAATAATAGTGAACACGAATTAAGGTGGAAGTACAGGAAATTGAAAGTTCAGTTCTGTTCATGTCGGTTTTCGTTACTCAATCTCGCATATAGCTTGGTCAGTTTTCAAATTTATTGCAGGTTTCTGTTTATAAAGATTCTTTCTATCAACCGCTTGGTCTCACCCTTGCATTGTTCACTTTTTGTCAAACACCACCTGTGCCTAGGTGGAGGGGCTTGGCGGACCTCTACCTTTAGATTAATGATAACATAAGTACGGTGGAGGGGGGTATTCAACCTATCCGGGTCAAACTGACTCCAGATCAAGTCCCCCTTATTGAACCGCAATTGAAGACATCGAGTTAGTTTACAGTGATCGAATTTCCTAAGAAGTCGTGTTCATCGAGAGAGACTGAGAAAGGCCTTGCTTATCAGTGTCTGTTTAATGTTATTCCAAACTTTATAAGCATTTGTGAGTTAGCTTTTTCATCTTCTTTAATTGGGACAATCGCGCTCTACTTGGGCCTGGGGTAGATTTGACCCGAAGTGAGGTCCATTTATTGTGACCCATGCCCTCCTTTACTCAGATAGGGGTTGATTTTGACCAATCCAATTGACCCAACTGCGCATAAGAAAACCATTTTACAATAAGGGTCCGTTTGATTGAAGGGTGGAAAGAAAATGCTTTACGGGGGAAAAGATTTTCTTAGAAATTGTTTTACTGGAAATTATAATTAAATGTGTTTGATTGGTATAATTTTCCACTCGGAAAATTTTTAAATTTTTTGTTCGTTTGACTTTGTTTTACATGAAAATTGTCTATTAAAGTGATAATTTTTTTCACAATTGGTTATAAAATTTGTTTCCATTGCCAAAAAGTAAAAAAAAAAATGAAAAAAAATTCCTAAAAAGATCATTTTTTTCATCAATGTTTAGTATTCGTTTAACTTTGTTTTACATGAAAATTGTTCATTAAAGTGAATTTTTTTTTTACAACTAGTTATGAAATTTGTTTTCATTGTCAAAAAAAAAAAAATCAGCACCCTAGAAAAGCTTTTCCCACCAAAATGGTGGGAAAAGCTTTTCACCAAATTTGAGGAAAATTGGGGTGGGGGGAAAATGTATTCCCTAGAAAATTTTGACAATCAAACAAGCCAAAACAAAGAAAATGGAATTTATTTTCCTAGTTATAGGGAAAATTTGTCCAATCAAACGGACCCTAAGGTTATTTAGACTTATTCTACAGTGTGAGATCTCTTATACTAACAATTAGAAAGTAAGGATATTTTCACCATGACCATTGTGAGAGGGCCTTTTAAAAAATTCACTCTTTACAAATGCTTATCAAGGTATATTGAAAAGTGAACAATTCATTTAAGTGGGCCCTTTTCTTTATTCTTTCTCCTAAGACAGTCTCTCTAGCGAACTTTTTCTACTTATACAGTGTGATTGCTTTTGGGAATAAAGCTACAATATTTATTGTCCAATGAGAGCTGATCACATTCCCATTTGAAAAGTATTTCCACTAAGGTTCCTTTGATGGAAAATTTAATTTACAATGCATGGGTATGGATGTAGCAATGGAGTGACGTACTTTTCTACCACCAGATGTATATAATTCTGTTAAATTATGACTGGCTATGCTACCAATAGCCTGGTGCATCTAATACTACTATTAGCACAGAGGTGCATTCCCTGCAATTTGTGCACTTGCATTCAGTCTTCCCCTCCCTTGTTGGTTTGTGAGTTCATTGATCATTGTATTGGCTTTTCAGGTACCTCTCAACAATATGTTTGGATACTCGACAGCTCTTCGTTCTATGACTCAGGTGAAATAACAGACTATTTTCCATAATCCAAAATATGATTTTATATAGTCAGATTTCACTTCACTGCAAATTCAGATTTGCAGTAAGGTGAAATCTGAATATGTAAAATCATAGAGTTCTACTCTTCTGAAATTGAAGTCACCAATGCAAGTTAACTCTTCTTTTGATTTTGCAGGGGAAAGGTGAATTCACAATGGAATATTTACAGCATGCTCAAGTTTCCCAAGATGTGCAGATGCAACTGGTGAACACGTACAAGGCTTCAAAGGGTGTCGAATAGCTGATGTGTTTTTGAAACACAGGGCTTTTTTATTTTTTCCTGTGGAAACCCCACTTATATAATTTATTTCACTTAATCAGGGCAATAGGTTATGTATATTTAATGAATACATATATTTGGTCATCCAATTTTGAAAAGCCTGAAATAAGGTACCATAAGTTATTTTTCCATACGAATAAGTTCCCTGTAGTGATTGGACTATTACTGTATGATTTAAAATTTTAAAGTATTCTTGAAATCATGCTGCTAATGCTTCATTTATGAAATTAATTTATTGACAATAGTTGTGGTATGTTTGCCTTGTACCTTGTGATTGAAGGTGAAAAGGTTTCAGGTTACTGCAATGAATTTGCATCCAGAATACGTATATCAAGAGTGAATCAATAATTTCCACAATCCTGTTTTTTAAATTATTCGTTCGATTTGAAGAATTTATGAAGTAGGCAAAGATGTGTAATTTGCAATTGGAGCTGGTCTTTTAGTTGCAAGCAAGTCGAAATGTAAATATTTGTGTAATTCAGCTAAACTGGGTGAGCTAGGTTACTGTATAATCATCATAAGTGGATAGAGTTAGCCGAGGCACTCCTGCTGCGATGGAATTCCCTGGTATATTTGGTAATCCTTGGTATGTTTGGCACGTTGGAAGCATAACTCAAGGGTCTTGTGTTTGCTTTGAACCCATTTTCTTTGAAGAGGGATTGCATGCATCATTTTATTTTATTTGAAGACAATTATTTGTGTTGGACCTGAACCCGGTTCAGTGGGTGCTCCCATAATTTGGAATAAACGCATTCTGAAAATGCGACTTTATTAAATCAAAGAATGGCTTGGATGATTGACACGTGGGTGAACTGTGGCCCATGGATGATCTTCTGGATGGTTCTATTATTTGTGCCTGTTCACTTGGTTTTCATTATTCGAGAGGTCATTCGATTCTAGGGTTCCATAGATGCTCTTCTTCTTTCTCTCTCTGGCTGCGCGAGAAATCTTCGATGCTTCATTATCTGTTGATCAAATCTCTGATTTGATATCTACTTGTGATTTTAGGTTGATCCTTAGTGGTGATATTCTTAGTGAATATCTGTGCGAAGTACTCTTGTGCCTGTAATGTTGGTTCTGAAGTTCTGTTAGTCGATTCTTGGTGATTCGATCAGATCTATTTCTGAGATTTGGAGAGATAAGTGTTTATGTATATTCTTTGTGATTATTCTGAACATTCTTGTAATCTTGGTTGCCAATTTGGGCTTTTAGTGGAACCGAGCATAATCCATGTTAATGGATGCTCAACGGGGGATGTAGGTGTTAGATGTGGTCACCGAACCTCCGGGGCTTAGGCCGAAACATATCGATTGTGTTCTTTACTTTTTGCACTTTATTTTTGAGTTATAAGTGTTATATTTTGTATACACAATCTAATATCGTGTGTATCATTGTCCAACAGTGGTATCAGAGCCTGCTGTTAAGGAAAGTGATACTTGGATCTGCGAGGAAGGTGAAAGATCTGCTTCAGATCTAAAAAATTTTGGGACTGCTAAAGGCAGATTGGATAAATCCTGAGTTCTTGTGACTCGCTTGGTGAGATCTTTCTAATTTTTGAAAAATACTTCTTTAGAAATTAGGGTTTCTTGTTTTTCCCTTGATTTACCGTGTACTTTAAACCCCCTTGATCATAGTCTTTGTCCAAAGGCTCCTACAAGGCCTTGGGAATCTGAGATTAATCAAGAACGGGTGTACACCTGGAGGATCTTGCAGGAAAAACTGTTGAAACATACATGTGTGATCTCTGTTATTCTGTTTTCACTGCATGTTTGATCTCTGTGATCTGTGAGTCCACAATAGTTACAAAATCTTGATTGTCACTTCGTGAAATACTGTGATTTTGTGTAAATTCTCTTGTGTGCTTTAAACCTGTTCTCTGTGAATTTGTGAAAACTGTTTATCCTATCTGAAAACCTGTCCCATGGCTACTGCCAAGTTTGAAGTAAGTCAATTTGATGTAAAAATTGATTTCAATATGTGGAGTCAGAAAATGAAAGCTATTTTGATGCAAATGAAAGTTGTTAGAGCTATAACTGAAAATTGGCCTGCTGAATTACCACTTGCAAAACGAACTGAAATGGATGAAATTGCTTGGAGTACTATTTTCTTATACTTATCTGAAAATGTGATAAGGAATATTGGTGAGACTAAAACTGCCTCTGAACTGTGGAATAAGCTGCAATCCACCTATGTGACAAAGACCACTCCTAACAAATGTTTTCTGCTAAAACAATTTTTCTCTTTCAAAATGGATCCCTCAGTTGACTTGGATGAAAACTTGAATAGGTTTACAAAACTTACCCAAGACTTGGCCAACTGTGATGAAAAACTTTCAAAAGATCAGCTGGCTGTAGTCTTGTTAAACTCCATTAGTGACAAATATAAGGACATTAAGGTTACTCTAGAGTATGGGAGGGAAGACCTCACTACATACATTATAATCAATGCCTTAAAGAATAAGGCCCTAGAGATAAAATCTGATTCTGGAAACAGTCATTTTGGAGACAGCCTACTTGTGAAAGGAAAACCTTTTGGAAAACCAAATTTTCACTCAAAACCCTTTTCTGAAAATAAAAACAGATTCAATGACAAACATAAGTTTAAAGTCAATGCCAAAGGGAAGAAATGTTATTACTGTGGAAAATTGGGTCATTTTGCAAAGGATTGTTTTAAAAAGAAAAATGATTTGAAAAACAACAAATCTGATGAAGGCTGCAATGCCTTGGTTTTAAATAAAACAAAACCTGATTATGGATTGGTCCTTGTAAATATGGAAAAACCACTGAGTGATGAATGGATCTTAGACTCAGGCTGTTCTTTCCATATGTGCCCAAATAGAGACAGTTTCCTTGATTTTAAAAGAGTCACTGGAGGGCAAGTAATAATGGGAAATGACTATACCTGTAAAGTAAAAGGAATAGGGACTATAAAACTGCTACTAGAAAATGGTAAAGTGTTGTTTCTGAAAGAGGCCAGATATATACCTGACTTGAAAAGAAACTTGGTGTCCTTAGGAATGTTGGATGACATGGAGTTTAACATAAAACTGGGGCAAGGACACATTGAAATTCTTAGGGGAAATGATTTAATCATAAGCTCCCCTAAGAGACATGGTCTCTATTTTCTGAAAGCAAAATCTTTACTTGGTTTGACTGCCTCTGTTATTTCTGAAAACTTTACTCTTGCAAAACTGTGGCATCATAGACTTGGTCATATAGGAAAAAAGGCCCTAAATTGCTTACAAACAAAAGGTGTTTTTGGAAAACAATGTCTTGGTGACTTTGGTTCTTGTGAACAATGCATTATGGGTAAACAAGTCAAACTGCCTTTTCAAACTGGAACCCATAAATCAAAACAAATCTTGGAATATTTACATGCTGATTTGTGGGGACCTGCTTCTGTCTGCACTCTGTCTGGTTTTAAATATTTTCTGCTGATCATTGATGATTATTCCAGAAAGACATGGGTTTTCTTACTAAAAACAAAAGATGAGACTTTCACTGTGTTCAAAAACTGGAAAACCCAAATAGAAAATCAGACAGAACACAAAATCAAATTTTTAAGGACAGACAATGGTTTAGAATTCTGTAATGATGAATTCAACAATTTGTGTAAAGAAAATGGCATTATGAGACATAGAACTGTTACTTATACTCCTCAACAAAATGGTATAGCTGAAAGAATGAATATGACTCTATTAAATAAAGTCAGATGCATGCTTCTTGGTTCTGGTTTGCCAAAAATATTTTGGGGTGAAGCTGTTAAAACTGCTGCTTATTTGATCAATAGAAGTCCTACTAAAGCTTTGAATTTTAATGTGCCTGAATCTGTATGGTCTGATAATTCTGTGAATTATTCACACCTAAAAATATTTGGTTGTGCTGCCTATGCTCATCAAAATGCTGGAAAATTGGAACCTAGATCTGTTAAATGTGTGTTCTTAGGCTATGATGAACATGTTAAAGGCTACAGACTTTGGGTCAAATCTGAAAAGGGGTATAAAGTGATTATTAAAAGAGACATTGTGTTTAATGAATCCCTTATGCCATGTTTAGAAGGAAAAGATAAAAGTTTGACTGAGAAGGATGTTCAAATTGAGGTGGAGTCTCCTCAAGTTGAATCTGTTGATTCTGTGCCTCTGGTAGATGAAATTGATACACAAAATGTGACTGTGTCTGATCAAGAAGTTGATCATGTTTCTGAATCTGATTCTGCTGCTCTCCCTACCCCTTCTGATGAGTATCAGCTCACAAGGGATAGAGAAAGGAGGCAAATCAGACCATCTACTAGATTTGATAGTGATGAATTTGTTTCTTTCTTCACCTATCAAGAACATTCTGACTGTGAACCAAATTCTTATGATGATGCCATAAATTGTAAGAACAAGAAAAATTGGATTGCTGCAATGGAAGATGAAATGTCTTCACTTTTGAAAAATAAAACTTGGGATCTGGTAAAGAAACCTCAGGGACAAAAATTGATAGATTGTAAGTGGATTTTTAAGATAAAACAAGGGGAAGGGGACACTAAAAATGTTAGATACAAAGCCAGGCTTGTTGCAAAAGGCTTTACTCAAAAAGAGGGTGTTGATTACACTGAAATTTTCTCCCCTGTTGTGAAATATTCCACTATTAGATGTTTGCTTGCTTTAGTTGCTCATTTTAAATGGGAACTTGAACAGATGGATGTCAAAACTGCTTTTCTATATGGTGATATTGATGAAGTCATATATATGAAACAACCTGTTGGTTTTGAAGTGGGAAATCCAGATAATACTGTTTGCTTGTTAAAAAGATCCCTATATGGGTTAAAACAGGCTCCAAGACAATGGTATAAGAGATTTGACAATTTTGTTTTAAAACTGGGTTTTAATAGAAGTCAATATGATGCTTGCTTGTATTTTAAAGGCAATGGAGGTGAAAGTTCTATTTACTTGGCTTTATATGTAGATGATATGCTTCTTGCCTGCTATGATAAATCTGAAATTGATAATATCAAATTAAAACTGAAGTCTGAATTTGAGATGAAAGACCTTGGCCCAGCTAAAAGGATTTTAGGCATGCAAATTTGGAGAGATAGAGAGAAAAATATCTTGTTTCTAAATCAACATGACTATGTGATTAATATTCTGAAAAAGTTTAACATGAATGATTGTAAATCTGTTACTTTACCTCTTACAAATCAGTTCAAACTTTCTTCTGATTTCTGTCCTGATTCTGAAGAAGAATATGCCAGAATGTCTAAAGTACCTTATGCCAATGCTGTGGGTTCTGTGATGTACTTGATGATTTGCACTAGGCCTGACCTTGCATTTAGCATTAGTATATTAAGTAGATTTATGAGTAATCCAGGAGAAGAACATTGGAATGCTCTAAAATGGTTATTTAGATACCTGAAAGGTTCTTCAAATCTGGGATTATTGTTTAAATCAAATAAAACTGGTGCCATCTTAAGAGGCTATACTGACTCAGACTTTGCTGGTGATAAAGATAACAGAAAATCTACTTCTTCTTATTTTTATACCTTATGTGGAACTGTTGTGAGTTGGAAATCTCAACTACAGAAAGTTGTTGCTTTATCTTCTACTGAAGCAGAGTATATTGCTGCTACAGATGCTGTAAAAGAAGGAATATGGTTAAATGGATTGATTTCTGAACTTGGTTTCTCTGATAATGATATTCTGTTATTATCTGATAATCAAAGTGCAATACACTTGAGTAAAAATCCCATGTTTCATGATAGATCAAAACATATTGATATTAAATATCACTTCATAAGAGATATTATATCTAGAGGGATTATTAAGATTGGTAAAATCCCTACACAGATTAATCCTTCAGATATGGGAACAAAAATTATTCCTTTAAACAAATTTTTGAACTGCCTGAAACTCTTATCTGTTGAGAGTTTATGATGTTGTGCAGGTACACTTGTGAGCAAATGAAATCAGTGTGAAATTGTGCTCTGGACTACACTACTAGCCCAAATTCTGGTAGCAAGGTGGAGAATGTTGGACCCTGAACCCGGTTCATTGGTTGCTTCCATAATTTGGAATAAAACGTATTCTGGAAATGCGACTTTGCTAAATCAAAGATTGGCTTGGATGATTGACACGTGGATGAATTGTGGCCCTTGGATGATCTTCTGGATGGTTCTATTACTTGTGCCTTTTCACTTGGCTTGGTCATTCGAGAGGTTATTCGATTTCTAGGGTTCCAAATAGATACTCTCAATCTCTCTCTCTGGCTGCGCGATAAATCTTCAATACTTCATTCTCTGTAGATCAAATCCCTGATTTGATATCTACTTGTGTGCTTATATTGATCCTTAGTGGTGATATTCTAAGTGAATATCTGTGCGAAGCATTTTCTGTACCTGCAATATTGGTTCTGAAGTTCTGTTAGTCGTTTCTTGGTGATTCGATCAGATCTATTTCTGAGTTTTGGAGAGATAAGTGTTCTTGTATATTCTTTGTGATTATTCTGAACATTCTTGTAGTCTTGGTTGCCAATTTGGGCTTTTAGTGGAACCGAGCATAATCCATGTTAATGGATGCTCAACGGGGGATGTAGGTGTTAGATGTGGTCACCGAACCTCCGGGGCTTAGGCCGAAACATATCGATTGTGTTCTTTACTTTTTGCACTTTATTTTTGAGTTATAAGTGTTATATTTTGTATACACAATCTAATATCGTGTGTATCATTGTCCAACAATTTGCTACAAATATAAAAAGAAAAAACGCAGTATTAATCACAGAAGAATGATATTCTCTCGAGTACATGCTAATTTGGTAAAGAGAAATGTTGAAAATACTATCCAAATAGCAGTTGGCTCCAAAAACCAGTAAAAAGTGAAGTTTTGAAACTGGGTTTACAAATGAGATAAAAAGTAAACAACTTGAGTTTGCCACTTTCAGCAAATGCAAAATACTGCACATAAACATCTCCAAAAACAATAAGATTTCATTTACACAACTTCCCGTATTCCTAAAGAAGTCGAAACTCATCTAACGACTTCATGCGATATACTTGGGCAATCTTTGTTAGCTGGTGAAATTGTTTATTCAGCCCATGTACCTGTACACCACAGGCCGAGTGCAAGAAAACAGTGCACGTTCTGCACCTGGGGGGGGGGGAGTAAATCCTATCCAAAACCAAAACATTTCATCCAAAACTACGCAAATGCTTCTTGCCGCATTGTGGGTAGTTCTAGTTCAGGCTCAAGTGCAGTGATCGGAGCAAAGTACTGATCTATCATGTCTTGAGATACTTCTTCCAAAGTTGGAGGGTCCCACTACACGTTTTACAAAATCATTAGTAGAAGACGACAAAAAATATCATATTTACAGCAGCTACTAACTAAACAAGAAGGGTGGCAAAATTAGGAAATAAGATTTAGTATGCCTTTGGTGCAAAATCTTTATCTACCAGCTTTGGTCGAACACCCTGATATGGAAGGCAAGTGGCGTGACATATATAATACTAATGCAGTAACGCTAGTGAAAGTGAAACAGAAAGTTATAACCATTTTATACCTCACGGAAGTCGCCGGTAATCTGCCCGGATATTCCTTGTAGGGACATTCTATACTCACGAGTAAGGCACTGGTCAAGAGTTTGAAATCTACCTTCTCGTATCTGGACCAAACATTATTGTGAGGTCAGCTCAAATTGTAGTGGTCTGCAGAACTCAATAAAATGTTCTAGGGACTTACCGATCTTAAGGAAACCTTCAAACTTAACGGTGCAGCATCATTAAGTTTCATCAAAGTCGATGTGCACCATGCATCATTTGTTTTGGCAACCTCATTTTCCTAGGAAAATTTTTACTTGGAATTGTGATTATAGCAATTAACGTAATTTCTTCAAGGAAAAAAAACACATTTTTATATAATTGAAAAAACATGTTTTCCAAGAAATTTAGATGAAAAAATTTATTGGTGGACATCAAATAGAAGTATAAAGCAGAAGGAAGAAAACGCTTCACTCAGAAGCAATGTGACTTGTGAAAAGGGCTGTTTGTGCCTTTTATCAGAGCACGGAGCTTTTAATGTTATCTAACTAATGCAAGCAATGTAGCTCATTTAATGTCTTCGCAGAACCTGGCAGGTAAAAAAACAACTAAAATGTGTAGACTGGTGTTCCAATCAACCTCTTCAGAGTTACCGAAAGAGAGAAAGAGCAACGGAGAGATTCTTTTCTTATCTGTACTTCATTAGTTCATTTTCATCCTTAATGACATTCTATCCTATTCTGTTCTTGTAGTGAACATCAGTGTTTAAGGGACAAAAGACCAATGCTATATATTCATTACAGATTTGTTTCTGTAAAAGGATACTTCAGGTAAATGAAAACAGAACTAATTTATTATATGCTTACCAAAGAATCGATAATTTCCTCTACCGTGTTATGGCTGAAACATTTGCCAACTGTTTCAATCCTAACCAAGAAATGAGTAAGGGGGAACAAATGATCAGTTTAAATCATCATGATAATGACAGAAGCAGAAGAGATTCATTCTAAGCAGGGCTGTATATCTCCGGAAAACAGTATTCATAAGTATATTTTGAGGATAAGTTAAAAATACATACATTCAAATCACGTGTGGCACACAAGATTTGGCTGTAAAAAGATTAAGTACAAAATTATCATGGAGATTAATAGATATTCAAAAGAATGTCATTTACTATATGTTCCTCATCCAGCCTCAAGCCCCTTCAACCATTGTATTGTGTTATACGGTTGATAGTGCAAATGACTATCTTTTGAATGAAAAATTGAAAAATACTATCCACCAATAATACCCATTACCATTCATTATAATTTTATACTAAATTCCTTATACGACCTAATCTGGTATGCCAAATGTGCCCTTAGTAAATAAATGACGGTTTGAAACTGCTAAAGAAGAAATTAAACAATTGTATCCATCGACTCCTTTTCTTTTCACACTCTGTATAGGTGCATGTTGCATGGGTGAGGGGAACAACTTAGTTTGTGAAAAACTCGAAATGTAAGGATTAGTGATTATTTATATTAATTTATTCAAATAGATAGATGTGACTTGTAACTTTTAAGCCTCAAAACTTCCCATCATCTAATTTTGAACTAGCTAATCATAAATAGTGCAGGTCATTTGATGGAAGCTTCATTCGAACCAGGTTTTTTCTTTACAGATTTAGATTTTTTTCTGATTGAGAATGAAGATGAGCGATCAAATTTCATAATATCTATAAAAAAAGGTTACTACCTAGCCTACCTCTCTTGTAGCACATTTGCCCTCTGGTGATTCAACTAAACCATACCCTTTAAACTTGCAATCCAGAAAACAGATGAAATACCTGTGAATTACACTTGTCTTATCCGGAAGAACAAGGTCTCCATGATTTTCTAAACAAGTTTTGATGAAAGAGGGGTCATTAGTTACCAAGTTCCCAAGTTGTTCTTCAATCAGAGGAAGTTTCTGCAGAGGTAATGGATGAAGGAGATGAAAATAAAAAGCACTCTCTCTAAAGTAAACAGTGAAAGGGTATGGTGTAAAACAAAGAAATTCACGATAGGACTGACTGTGATGAGCAAGTAGTGTGTAGCAAGCCCACAGGACATCAATTCTGCCCCATTGAGTTTATCACCTGTTAGGGCAAGGTACTCTCCTGCAAAAAGACAGGCATAAATAGGTTAAATGAGCTACCTGCAAGTTCAGAATTCAGGATACTGGTTCTGTTAACAACAAAAAACAATTTTCCAGTCACAAATTTAAGAAGGAAAACAAGATATGAAACTCAAAAGCGATGTAGAGGACAATTCCACATATCAGCAAAATATTCAAAACAACAAATTATTGAAAGGAGCAGCAGCAAAAGAAATCAATTCGCTTTCTCATCAGTATTCTTAATTTAACAAACAAGGTTAATAAAAATTTCAAGATTGAATTTCTAATTTATTCTTGTTCTTGTGATCCTAAATGTTCTAAATTAGTGTGGCATAGCCTTCAATATTTAAAACGAAGAGTACATCAAGTGAGCACTGTGCATCTTTTGCGTGTCATATTATTTTAGCATAGGAAATAGAAATTTAACAAGAGATCCTTCAACGAAAGTGGATACAACTGAAAAGAGAGATTATCACAACCATGTAACATACTATGCCACAAGGCATATTACAGCATTATCACATAATAAAATTAGAATATTGTTCTTTAATAGTTAACCTACCTAATTCCCAATGCCAAAGGAGACAGAAAAGGAAGCAGAAGGTATACATTGGTTTAGAAAGGAAAAGAAAAAAAAATAAAAAAATCAAAGAGGAACTAGCAGGTTATGTCCAATGCAAATAACTAGATTGCTCAAAGAGTAAAGAAGATAAAAGGAATAAGACCCTCAGAAAAGGTTAAAGCATGAGAGAAAACTCAAGAGGCAAATTAATGTTAGTTTATGAAACCATCGAAAGCACAAGGTATTGAGTTTTAGACTATTCGATGAGTGGTAGACCGTAGACTTGAAGATTATTCAAGTGGTGCTTGACCATCTATGAGGGAAAAAAGAAAAAGGAAAAACAAGATTATTCAAGTCCTAATAAGCTATTTAGGCCTTGTTTGGTACGGATTAAAATCAGATTTTAATCTCAGTCAAAGTCAAACAATCAATATTAACCACATCTTTCATGGATCCCACAACTTTTCAACCACACATTTCAAAAACTTCTATCACAATCTATTAAAAATCTAATTTTAATCCCTCCCAAACACCCTCTTATTCTAAAATGCAGCAATAGAAAGTTCATGTATTAATTCATGAAGGATGAACGATGTCCCAGGACATTACATTCCATTGAGTTGCAGAAGTACAAATGTGACAGAAACATTTTATATGAAAGAACCAATACACACAGATACCAAGTAGTCACAAACTGGTCAGGTTCATTTTCCCATGAATCCTGGGGGGAAAAAAAAGCACTTCGTAAAATGAACATATGCAATAAGGCATAAGAACTAACCAAGATAGCCAGGCAGGTGTGAAAGGTAAAATGATGCCCCAGCATCTGGATGGAAACCAATTAATGTTTCAGGGGTGGCAAAAACCTGCATTATTGGAATATTTGTGGCTCAACATTTCAAACATAATATAGATATATATTAGTGAAAACGGCAAAAAATTTCTCAGGGAATAAAGTTAATTTCTCAGGGAATAAAGTTAAGTAGAGAAATTATTTTCTTAGCCCAGTTATCTCTTATTACCCTCCTCGGGGGTATCATTAATTAAATAATGATAAAAAAAATTATATACTTGCAATAGAAAAGTGCAGGAACACTGAACTTCAAACACATAAAAGTTCATCAAAGCAACTGAATATGGTCATAAAACTATTTGATTCAGGACTAGGAACTTCGACTTTTATTTCTAGAAAGAATTTACCCTTTCTAGCCCATGTCCTGAAGCAATAAAGTAAACGTTTACATTTACTATACGTTTTATATTTTTTAAAAGTCCAGAATCAATCACTCTATATTTAATCGAGATTGGCGAACATTGAGGAAATGATATAAGGATGTCTAGGAACGATGTAAAACATACGACGGAGACTTCTCAGGCATGACTAAATTATTGGGCATCCAAAGATTAAATATGTAAAGATGGACAACAGACAAAACTTTCACTAAACATGCAGCCTATAAACTGTCTTGCTAAAAATTGAAAAAAAAAAAAAGGAAGGTAGAAGTGAGAACGAGAGTCAAATATGCACACGCTGTTGCCCAAGATTATTGGCAATGTTTTCTCTTAAGATTAAATTCATGCAGTCGGCCATTATAAAAAGGTAAATTTGTTTGCACAAAACCAATCATCAACCATACAAGAAGCCTGAATTTCTTGACCATGGCAAAAGCAATGGGTAGATCAGAAATGTTGAAGATTTTATTTAAAGAAATTTCTGTCATCGGCCATTTGTGCGTAACAAAGCAATTTTTCAGGTAACAAGGCATTGAGAATAAGCATTAAGACATAAGAGACACAGAGAGAGTTCCGATCTTGAATTTCAAATCAAAAGCATTGGGTGTCACTAGGATCAGGACTTGGAAGCATACTCAAGGGTGAGAAACAGAGGTAGATATCTAAACAGAGTCCCGAACCAATTGTACTAGATACACCGATCCTCCTAAAAACTTCACATCCAATCTCCTCTCTTTTCAACCTTTTCAATCAATGGAAGATATGAATAAGTCATCTCTCAAATTCTTTAAACTTTTTAATTGATATATATTCACAATGTTTCTTAACTAATTAAGTAATGAACTTTCACATCTCATGTCCTCTAAAAAATAATATAAACATGGTGTGACAGTCAGCTGCAGAACATAAGTAAATCCAAATATCAATAGTTCTGCAAAGTAATTGACACCAACTTGAAACACACAGGAAGTATCTTTTAATAGATGAAATTAAAGAAGAAATTGAGACCGTTAGATTTCATGGAAGTTTCATACAGTTTTATCAGTTGCAACTCGGAATGTCCCAGGGATTGAAATTCCAGCCCCGCCACCCATAGTAATCCCATTTAAGATAGCCACCTGCATGGAGATCATTGCACTGATGAGTAAAAGAAATTTAAAGATGAAAATTCAGGTGCAAGAAACATGACTATTGACTAATAAAAATTGACTCGTCTTAAATTTGGAGCAGAATCAATAGATTTGGCACTGTAGAGGATGAAAGGTACGAGGAAACAGAAATCAGCTGGGAACGGCAAACTATTCCATATACCCAAATGGTATTCATTGAGTAAATAAAAGGACGTAGATAGTGAGGCCACAACAAATCAACAATTGTAATCTGGTGAACCAGCAGATCACTTTGTCTTGTGAAACTTTCAATGCAATTTGACAAATGTTTTAGAAAGATGATATGAAAACATGATAATGCTGCATCAATGACATTCTTGTCCAGAAAAGCCAAAAAAGATTTCTTTATTTTATATATATATATAGCGTCATGCTTTGTTTTACTATCATGTTAAGTAAAATTTATTTCTTGCCTGTTGAAATGAGATCAACATTCGAAAAACAGGCAAGAATCCAGTTCTAACTTCTGAGATTATCTCAAGTGGTTTTGCCAAAATGAACAGGAACTAATTGAAATTTGCAGGAACTTGATGAAAACCGCAGCAATATCTGAGTTTAGCCGATTATATGAAGATCTTAATTTGAATTAGCAAAAGGAAGCATGAGCCTCATTTTGCACTTTGTGCTTGAGCCTAAGAGGTCTTCATCTCCCAGCATACTTTACAATTTAAAAATATGATTGGAAACTGGAAAGTACACAATACTATTATGCAGGATTGAGCACAGCAACTAAGTAATACTCACATGTGGCTTCAAATATGTACCAAGGGAATATATATGATTGTATAGAGTCCAAAAGAACTCTTTACACTCTTCAAGGTTTCCTGCATTGAGTGAATAAAGAATTATAACAGTTTCGAAGAAAGGGAAGGAAAGAGTCAGAGCTATAGCAGTGGCAACAGAGTCAAAACTTTTAGATGCCCTTAACATTGATGATTGTGCCAAAAAAGGTTGCGTCACTACAATATTCAGAATAATATCTAATGCATTTATTTCGAGTGCAGTTCTCAATGATTATCATGAACCTCCATGGTGGCAATGCATGCCCAACCACAATCTTCAGCTGTCCAATCATCATTGTAGTCAGCACAGAGGTTAAGCTCTATGAACTGGCAACTAATCGCAATATAAAAAAATCTGTATTATCCTTCTCTGGGCTAAAAATCAAAGAATATACCATACAATTCAAATGATTCTAAAGTACCTTTGTTTATTAAATCATAGAGAGCAACAATGTCACCACCGGCACAAAATGCCCTGCCTCTACCCTTCAAGAATTTCAAAACCAACCAAAGTTAGCTTACAGCATAAGCAAAACAAAAACACGAAAAACTTGCATACAAGTCAACCTCCAAAAGTACTAAAAAAACAAACACCAGTATATCTGAACTGTGAAAAGAAAGAATACCTTCAAAGCCACAAACCCAATATCAGGGTTATCTTCCCAACTTTTGTATAGCTCATGCAACCGAGCACCCTATATTCCACCGTATTGAAAAATTTTATTAGAAAATCATGATCAATCCAATTCAATTATTGAAAGAAACTCATAGTGGTCATCATGCAATACATTAATTAAAGTGAAATGTGCCCGAGTAAGTTAAGATTGAAAACAGCATAAAAGAGTGCATATGCAGAAAACATCTCAGAGAAAATCAAAGCAGAAAATACGTAAACAATAGTATTAAATAAACTTCTCCACAGACATGTGAATAACAATTACTGTTCTGGTTAATCTTCAAAATTACAGGATTCAATATATTAAGGCAAATGCAGGAATGCAATCTTGCAAAGTGGATAAGGAAACATCTCAAAGAACAATAAGAAGATAAATTACCAACATGATTGCAAACAATCCATTTAAATATTAAAAATAACTTAAAGTAACCTCCTTGCACAATGGCTCTTAAGCTAATATTCAGGTAAGCACCAACAATAGCAATGACCCCTTGGTCTAAATTTTTCAATTGAGCCAATTCAAGTACTCAATACTATAAACAATTTTAGACACAATCTTCTTAAATCTCAGAGGGAAAAAAAATGCAACCAAGTAATAGCACGCAGGCACGAACGCACAAAAAAATCCATTACTGTCAAATGTGATCATATAACATACCACGGAAGTATTAAGAGCATTGAGCACAAAGGGTCTGTTGAGAATTGCAGTTCTTGAATAAGTTTTGCCCTCAACAAGTACCTGAAAATTAAACCCGAAGCTCAAACAAAATGAGTTCATATTAGTGTAGTGCGTGCTTGTCCGTGTGCATGTACTATAAATTAAGCACGAAAATGGCGATCAATAATTGAAACGGAAAAGGGTTTAAATAAGAGAACTCACAAGGCTATCAGCATCATCAATGAGAGGATTACTGGAGAAAGAGCTAACATTTCTGAATTGAGAGATGCGTCTATGAACATAGCGCCTCAAAAGCAATAATGATTTGAAGCTGTGCATCCCTAATCTCTTCCTTCCAGCGATTCCAATTGGGTAGAATTTGAGGTTTGCACTCCCAGTTCGGGCACCAACAAAGGGTGGCTAGGAATATTTTTGACAACTAATTGAAATTAGAGGGAAGCATCTTAAGAGTTAGCTTGATTTGGTGTGCAGTGTGCTCAAATAACAAAGAAAGTGATAATAATCAAGATAAAAAATATTTAAAAAATTTCCTCTCTAATGCAAAGGGACTCTTTGTTAAATGGACTAGTCAAACCATGTATTTGAAATTTTTGAAGAAAAAGGACTTTCTCAATGTTTGTTGATAAAATGGCCCTCATTAAAAAATTGAATAAACAAATATTATAAAAGGTCCAAAATATCTCTATCATGAAAAGACTCAAATACCCATCCAATCCAATTAAATTTCTCAATTCATCTCCAATCTAATTATCGAGCTCTCCGTCTTTGTGCTTGCTTCCCCAACAAATCTTGTTATTTATTGTACTACTCACCTATATTTTCCTACATTTTGAGTATTTGAACAAAAAATTTGGTTTGTAAATTATCTACATTGAAATACCTAAATATTTGAAGAAAAAAGAAAGGTATTTTTGTTAATTTCTTGTACATTGGTCTATTTATTGTTGAATATAGTTTGAAATGATAGTTTAGCTGATTTATTTTCCACAGTTGGTGTATTCCTGTACTGGGTGTAACTATTGGACGGTCTACAGTACAGAACGACAGTCCAGTCGTTTTACGTAGTGCAGAACGATAGTACATTCGTTATGTTCCATGTAAAATGACAATACAAACATTATCTGTTATAATCTGTCCATTCTTGATAATACAATGTTGTTACTTTGATAATTTAAATATTATAGCTATTTTTATACTACTTTGATATATACTTGAGGAAA
>CAIGRF010047858.1:0-12311 GCA_903798235.1 Fraxinus ornus | reverse complement strand
AACCCTCACATTTTTGAGTTGTACTTGAACTTAGAGTTCATCAACTCTTTCATAGTTCAATTCATTTATCGAATAGATAATGTCCATATCGAATGCTTCGTGAAAGTTTAAGTACTTTCAAAATAGTGATCATCAATCCACAATTTTATGAAGTTACATACAATGTAATTCAATTCAACCACATTTAATCTTGATCATATACAATTTGATCAAGGTCCTTACATAGATCAACAATGCTTTTCAAGCATAAACCAACTTAATTAGTGTCTCACATTTTAGCATAGTGCAATGTAGAGTGCTAAACATCTTGATTCACAAAAAATGCAATTTCTCTAAATATATGCAATTTATCAATCTTGTGACATTTCACAAGATAGTGCATCATTTCATTTCAATATACTAATCACAAAATTATGACGATTAGTACCACTATTGATTCACCATTCTTTCGAATTATTCACCATGTTGGCTATTACCATTTAAGTGCACCGGAAATATTTCTTTACAACATGTCTCTTATATTTGAGTCCTCCTTGATAAGAGTTACTTGTTATTTTGAAACAGGTATTATGGAAGTCCCAAACTTCCATGTTCCAGTCATCATCCGATATGGAGATGAATTCACTGTGATCAAGTCTTTTTCATGCTGATATGATGAAAATTGGGGCTGCTTGTTTAGAAAGGCACTGTCCTGTAATTCTTCTTCATTTGCCAAATAAAAGGCACCAAATTTCCAAACCAAAAATTTAGGGAATTTCCATCCCATGGCTGGCGTGGACTTTGAAGGAACATCAATTATATTTGTGCTTAATTTCTCAATCAAGGCTTTAATCTCTACAAGGGAAAATCCAGGAAGACATTGGAAATATAGATATATAGTCAAGAGTAATGCTTTTTAACAATGCTCTCTTATTGTTCATTTGGTGGAAGGTCATTTAGGCCATGTCTGGGTGCAATTAGAATTGCAATTTCAACCGTTGCCAAGTAAAATTTGGACAGTTGCTTTTCACCATTTTCCAAGGAAATCTAACATGGCAGCCGCAATATTGGACCATTTTTGCCCTTTATATTAATTCATTTTGCATGACATATGGGCTTCTTCGGTATTTGGTGTTAAAAATGTCAGATTTTGCTGCTAAAGTGGGCTCCATTTTGCATTAAAAAAACGGTCACTTAATTGCTGAAAATGGGAAGAAAGCGCTCCCAGACCGGCCCTTGATATCTAACTGGACTGAAGAAACTTGAGGCACACAAAATTTCCATTCCTTTATCGGTTCATTTTAATACATGTGGCAGTTTGTAAATTATGTACTTGAAAGATGTAGAATCACGGGTGCAATAAATGAAATGTTACGAGTAAAACCAACAAAGCTTTGAAAATTTTGGGGCTGTTGCAGTAATTATTCCTTATTTTATCAAGAGACTGTGCAATTCAAAATGAATTTGAAGGAAAAAAAAAAAAAAAAAAGATTTAAAGAAGCATGAACCTGATTATTAGTTGACTTTGATATCTTGGGGAAGCACGAGGCAAACGGAAGGCTAACTACTTAAAAGGAAAAAATAAAAAATAAAAAAAATTGTATGTATTTTTAGTATTTATACCTCCAATCCAACATCGTTAGTTGCAGCAAGAAAAAGTATAATGCAGAAGGCTAATTACTTTCTTTGTTTAATTTTGTTGGTACAGTGTCTAATGGCCTGCAGAGCCATGGCAACAACAAATATTACTACCGATCAATCTTCTCTTCTCAACTTCAAAGCCCACATAAATTTAAATCCTACGCACATTTTATCAAAAAATTGGTCGGTTTCTACTTCTGTTTGTGTCTGGATTGGAGTTACTTGTGGTCCTCGCCACCAAAGAGTGACTGCCTTGGATATTTCTAGCATGAATCTTACTGGAAAGATACCTTCCCAATTGGGAAATCTATCCTTCCTTGTTTCTATAAACTTAAGCAGAAACTATTTTCATGGTAGTGTTCCTCAAGAGCTGATTCAACTCCGACGGTTAAAAATCATGCGCTTCAGTTTCAACAATTTCAGTGGCGAAATTCCTTCATGGCTTCATTTCTTATCTAAATTACAAGTTTTGAGTCTAAAAGAAAACAGTTTTACAGGTTTCATCCCACCTTCTCTCTCTAATATATCCATGCTCCAGTATTTGGATCTCTCTGCCAATCCTCTACAAGGGAAAATCCCGGAAGACATTGGAAATCTTCATGACCTGAAAACACTTGGATTAGAAGATAACGGACTCACTGGTGCAATACCATTGCAGATTTTCAACATATCGACAATGGAAAATCTTGGTTTTACAGGGAATAACTTGACTGGTAATCTCCCTCTTCAAATATGCCATGGCTTCCCAAGACTCCAGGGTCTTTATCTATCTGAAAATGAATTGGGTGGTGAAATTCCTTCCAATCTATCAGAATGTTTACAACTTCAGATCCTTTCTTTGTCAGTCAACAAATTTAGTGGATCCATTCCAGAAGAAATTGGGAGAATAAGGACGCTTCAGGATTTATATCTTGGTTCAAATGATTTGTCTGGTAAACGAATCACGATTGATGTTGCATTAGTACTATAATTTTTTGTTCGAAGAGATCTTCATTCACAGAATTATTGATGTTATTCAGATCTCCATTTTGGTAATTGTAGTCTCTCGTTCTGATTTAACAATTTCACAGGTGCAATTCCAAGTGAGTTGGGTAACCTGGAGAACCTCAAGGAATTGAGCATGGGATATAATTTTCTTAATGGCTCTATACCGGCGAGTATCTTTAACATTTCATTATTGCAACATATTGAGATTGGTAGCTGCAACCTATCTGGTAACTTATAATTAGATTCAAAACAACTTTTACGTTTGTCTTAATTTGTATTTTTATAAAGAAGTTGAAAGAATTTTTTAGGTGCAATCCCACAAGAGATTGGCAATGCAAATTTTTCTGAACTCACTGAGATATACCTGTCTTCCAACAATTTTAATGGGCCAATTCCAAACTTCCTCGGGAAGTTGAGCTTCATTGAAATCGTAGATTTGTCTGAGAACAATTTCATTAGTGAATCTCCACAATTGAGCTTCATCACTTCATTGACAAGCTGTAGGTATTTAACAACATTGGCTTTTGGCAACAATCCTTTGAATGGCATTCTTCCATTTTCAATTGGAAATTTGTCCACTTCTCTTCAATATCTTTATGGTTATAATTGTGATCTCAGAGGTAGCATTCCAAATGAAATTGGCAATCTCACCAGTTTGATAGAATTAAGTCTGTTTGGCAATGAGTTGACGGGATCGATTTCAACAAGCGTGGTGAATATTCAAAAGCTTCAAGGATTATATCTTCGTGGCAATAAAATAAGTGGATCAATCCCGGACTCTCTCTGTGAGTATCACAATTTAAATGGATTAGATTTGTCAGAAAATCTAATAACAGGTGCTATTCCAGGGTGCATAGGGAATATTACTACACTAAGGTCTCTATATATCGATACTAACAGACTGACTGCCAACATACCTGCAAGCCTGTGGCTTCTGAAAGATATTCTGAAGTTGAATCTATCTACGAATTTTTTGAGTGGATCCATTCCTCAAGAAATTGGGAACCTGAAGGTTGCAGTTTTTATTGATGTATCAGCCAATCAACTCTCAAGTAGTATTCCAAGGACAATTGGAGATTTACAGACCTTGACTTATCTTTCCTTATCACATAACTCACTGCAAGGATCTATTCCAGAGTCATTGGGTAAGATGCTGAACTTGGAACAACTCAATCTATCTCACAACAATCTTTCTGGTAATATCCCCAAGTCCTTGGAGGCACTTAAGTATCTCACTTACTTGGACCTTTCTTTCAATGATTTAAGCGGTGAAGTTCCTTCTGGTGGTCCTTTCAAAAACTTTTCAAGTAAATCCTTCATGTCTAATGAGGGATTATGTGGTGATCCTATATATGGTCTTCCATCATGTCCTACTGGTAGACAAAAGAGAAGAAAACCGATGCTTGCAGTTGTATTTTCTTTGTTGGGGATTACAGTATTAATTTTGATAGGCACAGCCTTGGCATATGCAATTGGAAGATACCGAAGGAAAAATTTGGTGGAAAATAGAGTAGACTTTGCACCTGATACAACTCTAAGGGTCTCATATTATGAACTTTTGCAAGCAACTGAAGGGTATAGTGAGAGCCATTTGCTTGGGACTGGGAGTTTGGGCTCTGTCTATAGAGGGACTCTCAATAATGGAAGGGATGTCGCAGTGAAGGTTTTCAATTTGCAACAACAAAATGCATTCAAGAGTTTTGAAGTAGAATGTGAAGTATTACGAAACCTTCGCCATAGGAATTTGTGCAAAGTCATTAGTGCTTGCTCCAATCCAGATTTCAAGGCCTTAGTGCTTGAGTACATGTCCAATGGAAGCCTTGAGAAGTGGTTGTATTCAGATGAATACGTGTTGGATATTTTGCAAAGAATTAACATAATGATAGACGTAGCATATGCATTGGAATATATGCACTATGGCTACTCAACGCCTATTGTTCACTGTGATTTGAAGCCAAGTAATGTTCTGCTGGATGAAGATATGGTTGCTCACTTGAGTGATTTTGGAATTGCTAAGTTATTGGGTGAGGGAGAAAGCAATGCATACACTACAACCCTGGGAACATTGGGTTACATTGCACCAGGTAAAGCTCCTATCTTTTACTCCAATCTTTTCCCTCGAGCATTCAGGGTACGTTTGGTCCACTAGATTAGGCCAGATAAGGGTAGTTCAAATGGTTAATATTCGTATTCATTGTTAGCAAAAACAAAAACATAGTAATGCTTTAGAAAGTTTTAGATACATTGTAGATTACAATACACAAACACATGTAATACAACTTATATATATATTTCTAATAATGTGCAACACCAAACATAATACTGCTAACGAATTTCATAATATTTGTGTAGAGTATGGATTGGAAGGATCAGTGTCAATAAGATGTGATGTTTATAGCTATGGCATCATGTTAATGGAAGTATTTACACAAATGAAACCAAGTGATGAAAAGTTTTCTGGAGATTTAATCCTAAGGAGCTGGATCAATGATTCTATGCCCAATGCAATAACTCGGATTATAGATTCGAACTTGTTGGGGCTAGAAGAACACAACACAAAAAAGTTGAAATGTTTGTCATCTGTAATGGAACTTGCTTTAAATTGCTCCATGGAGAGTGCCAGTGAGAGAGTGAACATGAAAGAAGTTGTTGTAGCATTGAAGAATATCAGATTTCAGCTCATTGCTTGACAGCATAATGCAATGTATTCTCTATGTATTATATGATGATTCCGTTATTCTGTGGAGATTAAATATTTCGTTCGTAAAGTTATACAAATTTAGTTGGAATTTTCTTAGTTTACAAGTTGAATTCTCTAGAAGTCTTGAATGTATTTTAGAAGTGTTTTTGCTTTCTCCTCGTCGACCTCTTTTTTATCTTCTTTTTAGTAATTTTATCCTTTCAGTCACATTACATGAGCGTCGCATGAATATCTAAGGTCTAAACAAACATTTTCCATCGGGTGAGAATACCGCTTACAGAGTGTTAAATGGTCGGGGACGAGTGCCACATATAAATGTTTAACATATAACATGTCAAGAGAGAGCAAGCATACCCTAAGATTAGACAAGAAATCTAAAGAACTATGTTTTAAGTACTGAATCCAAATTTAAACTCCTACTTGAAATATCCATAGCAAACAAGAACAAAATGAAAAAAATGGCTATCAAACAAACAGGAAAAGAGGTTTACAGCTTATCATATTGAGAAAGTCATGAAGTTACCATAAAGCCTCAAACAAAAAGGAAGAGAAGAGAAGAAAATAAAATAAATTTCTCTTAATGTGCAAATTGCAGAATTACAATATCTAAGGGGACAAATCTTCCCAAAAATTCAACAAATTCTTTGTATATTTCATAAAAATGGGTCTACAGTCCTTTCAATTGGAAAAAGAATGAATCTAAATATATGTTATCCCAAAATTTGAAGTAACCTATTATAGTTCAATCGTTCAAGCTTTAAGTTACCAAACTGGCTAAATAAAATGGCCATGTCCATACCTTGTCCCATGGTAGACACAACTGTATTATATGGACAGGCATTGGAGAAACCAACCTTCCCAGATTTCTGTAATTTTTTGTTTTTTTTGGCACCTCTTGATTTCTCGTGACATTTTATACTTGTAAAACCTGAAAAATAAAAAAAATAAAAAAATAATTCTATGATTGAGCAATAATAGAAATCGAAGTGATTATTTCAAACACACTCACTTCCTGGCGAAGGTCTACTAGTAATGTCGAAAAGAACAGATTGTAGTAGCAGAAAAAAATGACGCAGCATAACCCAATTTTAACCAAAGAATTATCCCATGTCTAATCAGTTACTGTGATGATTGCTTTGTAACAACCCTGAAACATTCCTAAAAAGTATTTATTACTTTTAAAAGAAAATATGAACACACAAGGAAGAAAAATTAGGAAATATAACAACGAAATATTTGTTGATAGGGCTGAGGTGCATCAGGACTGCCATACATTAAAGAGAAACAAATAGAATGCACATGCTAAGATTTCTAAGATTTGTCTCATAAACTACAAACTCCTTTTATGAAATCTTGTAAAATCCAATTTAATGAACAACTAGAATATAACTATATGCAGAATGAAATCCAATTTCAAACTGAAAAATAAAAACAAAACCTGCTAATATAAAGACTAATAAATTCCTACTTAAGGCACCTGAATAGCTGCTTAGGAAATCCTACAAGAGGGACACTGGTTGCAAAAAAGAGAGCCTGAAAAAATAGGAAGAAGAAGAGAAAAGGAATTTTCTTGGCTAAGGAAGAAAGGGCTTCGGCTGCTACCACAACATTTCTACCTTTCCACTTGCTAAAGAACTCTGCAAAGCTCAGCTACTTCAAGCACTTGATGAGAGGAAAACAAGTAAAAAAGGGACCTATGAAAAGGAAAAGGCAAAAGTATGATGATATCTAAGCTTTCGCAAGTTACTTTTTTTTTTCGAGTAAGAGTCTCTTTTGGAGGTTAGTAGTTTTTTTTCTTTTTTTTTTTCATGGAAAAACGAAAAACCATGGGAAAATCTAAGTTTTTCAGAAATCTTCTACAATGGGTATCTACACCTAGTACTCAAGTACCAATACCAAAGCCTTCTATTAACATGGGTATCAATGCCCGTCATCTAGGAACAGATACCTACGTCAGTACAGTGCCTAAGTACAGCTACATACTAGCAAGTATTGCTACCCATGATACATAAAGTTTAAAAAGAGAGTTTTATTATAAATATCCAAAAGTCTATTGTTAATATGTGATGAACTGGAAACCAACTTAGAAGCTACCAAGGAATGAAAGTTCATGGTAGACACTGGTGCTTTGTACTAACTATAATGCAAAAACAAGACATTAAGTGCTTCCTCGACAATATCAGTATGATACACATTAGGAATACAAACATCTGGTATCATGCAATTTTGCATATGATGTCAAAATTGGAGTATTGGTATAACACTCTACCTCTACTAGTGTGACTGAAAGGAAGGGGTCAGCATAGACACATTTCCAGGAGAACCTTCATGGTCACCAAGGAAACAAAGCGATTAGTATCCTGCTCTTGTATGCACAAGTCAGAAAGTCCCAGCTAACTTAGTAATGACTAAGAATGAGATGGCTGACGACGCATACTTATGGCTGGGTCATTTACCAAGATATTTGTGTCTTGGGAGACTTGTAATGATCACGAAGGTGCCTATATAAGGGGACGATGGTTACATTTTGCAGTGTTGCTAATGTTATATATTGAGCTTTTGTACACATTATCATAACTGTGCACCATGATGTAACTAGATACATTTACATCATCATGTTTTTGCACTGTACGAAACAATGGCTGAGTTTGATGTATCACCCAGAGATGGAAGATATGAGATGATCTATCTCAATTGTGTTGGTAACTGTGGTTGATTGCTGGACTTGTCACAAGGGAGAGACATTTACACTCCAGACCTATCATTAATTCTGATTTATGAAATGTTTACTTCAGATTATCTGGATAGAGAAACTTGGATGGACTAGGATATGCAGTATCAACCATTTGTTCATGTACAGTTTTATAGATGACCTACTTCTGTTCCTTTCTCATTTACGGCTGGAGTAGGCCATAGCCACCCTCATTTAATTGTTTTATACAATTATAGTCATTTAGCATTTGTACACCAGTTTTCTTCCAAGTAATTGATGGCATCCTGCACAAGGTTATACAAAGTAGATGTGCGACATTTTAAATTATATTCTTGTGCGTTTGTTTCACTGAAGAACATAAGGAAGCCTGCACACCCACATAATGTTGTTAATTTGGGCAAAATTGAAATTGTAAGATACGGTCATGATCTGTTTGGGCTTTTAATAATTAATTGATCCTTTTTCCTTCATCATAGGCATGGGATTCAGGTAACATAATGGTGCTCCTTTAAACTCAAGATTTTGTGACAAGACACTGGTCCAATTTCTTATGTAAGCAGTCCAAACCTACCTCATTGCCTTATCCTCTTGGCAACGTGCATCGCTGTCATGTGTTCGACCTCCTAAGGTAATAACTGCGAGGCACTTTGATATCAAGTTATCAACACCGAACTTAAAGTCCTTGCACGACAATTGTCTATAGACCCAGAAGGAAGCATTGATTGGGACCAAAATCAACAAACTTAAAACATTAACTCATTTTTGCTTCATCCCACAGAAATGGATTGGACACTACAATAACATTAATATTTCACATTGCCTTTCTATGTGAAAGCCAGAAATTTATACACCAAATCTCAAACCAGGAGTCATTATGATGAACTGGTGGATCAAGAAAAATCGGCCACTATTAAATCACTTTTTCGGGCTCTTAGAATGATAGCTACTGCAATTATTGCACTTTATTTATTCTCGATACCCTTCTAGTTGTTTGGTCACAAAGAAGCTTTAGGAAAATGTGATGGCTTTATTATTAGTAGTAAAACGAGGTGAAAGCTCACAATCACATTGAACAAGGTAATTAAAGAGTGTTTCAACACTCATGGTTTAACATAAACAATGAGAAGAGAAAAGGATCCATTTAGAGTTAGGATGGGTACAACTTTTTGGGCAGAGTATAAACATTTTAATCAACACATTTTTTTTTAGGTTTAACCACCCGTCAAACATAAAACTGACTAAAAATCTAACATAAATCTTAATCTCAATCAAGTTGATCATTTAAACCATTTCTTCAAATTATAATTGAAACAGAAGACCACAAAACTATTAGGTAATAACAACTTAATGATTATGTTCCTCATACAATGTAGGCAACTGAAACTGAGGTAAATCATTCTCTCTTACAATGGAAAATCTAATTTATATCGGACAGCAGAACATGTCATGCAATGCCTCAATTGCATTACCAAAAGCAATTTTAGAAACCTTCAAATTGAGCATCAGAAAACATCCACGAATAAGCATGTTTGGGAAGTGTTTATAAACAATTTATATTATAAGTATATAGAAATGAGTATCGGATAAGTGGGTAGTACTTTTGGGTCTTGCAATGTGTGGATAAAATGTGGCTCAATTACTTGTAAACATTTAATAAACATGAGCCAAACATAAGGTAAATAGATGCTCAGAAAATGTACATGAGGACAACTTTTACATTCTAACAATATGGACTACGAACTTTTTCTTTAAACAAAGAAAATCGATCTAAGTATTTTTTTCATCTTAGAAAATTGATAGGAGCACAATGTCTAGATATCATGTGTTATAAGAAATTACTCGTGTGTTGGCAGGTATGAAGTTTTTTAAAAACTTCTAACAATGTACAGAAGTTCAATCTTTTTTTCTCACATTTTGGCTTCAATTGCAGGTGAATCCTCTATCTAGAATCACCCTTCTCCTGTAGTATAATAACTCTTTTTCACACACCATTTTATTCACATTTCAGCATTCATTCATTATAAATCTAAATAGTTCATTAACATTAACCATAAAACCGGCAGGAGATGGCAACTCATTACTTATGTCAGTAAATCTAACAATGACTTCTTTTCCATCTCTAAAGAACCAGATTATAATAGATTTATCTTTTCTTTGTCCAAAAGTGTTAATTGACTAAGGGTCCGATTGATAGGCAAATGTGAAAAGGAATTCTAATTCCATGTTAATTGGAAAATAAAAACCTATCAAATTCATAAAAAATCGTTTTTCATAAAAACAAATAAAACCCAGCTTAAAGTGGTTTTACTTGGAATTTGGTTTCCATTTCCAGGTTGCATCAAACGATCAAAGTGAAATTCGTCTCCCTGGCGGATGTGACATTTTCAATGGAAAATGTGGCAATCAAACAAAGCCTAAGAATTTATAAAACAAAATAATGAGTTGTAAAGGAATACCGTTTTTTTCAACATACTCATCATGGATTTTGCAGCAATCATCCAAATCATCACAAGGTTTCTCTCCTGGACACCCAGTCCACCCTACTCCACAGTACTTCCGGTATTTAATTCCAACCGCTGTAACACATTTAAAAAAATAAAAAACACAAAATCAATAAAAAAAACCCAAAAAGGAAATGAATTAATGGATAAACTTTCCACTTAATCATTAACGGACTCACTCTTTAATTTTCCGCGACACAAGTTTTACTGCATCTGATCTGTCATTCATGGCGAAGAGGCACATTGAAAACTCTTCAACTTAAGTAGAAAAATGAATGCAATTGTAAATTAAATTTGTGTATAAACAAAAATACCTGAGAATTACTAGAGGATTCAGCGACGAAAATTAGGCACATGAACAATACTAATGCTGTAGCAACACGTCTCCGGCGATGGACAATGGCGTTTCCCGGCAACATACTCTTTACTGAAAGAAGCTTCGGAATTTTTCACTCTGATTGGTTGGCAGGTTTTTGGTCCCCCTTATTATTGTTATTTTTCTTTATTTTTTAATTAACCACGTGTAGTAAATGCAGTTAATTTCCACCGTATATCTAAAGAGCATCTAATAATAAGTGAAGTCCCAGTTTTTTTAAATTTATTTTTAATCATAAATTTTCTCAATAAAATAATTTACACAGAATAATTAATTTTTCTTAGTTTTAATCATACAATCATAAAAAACCCCACTTTTTCAGAATATATTTTCGAAAAATATATACCAAACAAACTCTAAATAACGTTAATCAGACAAAATTATTAGATTTCAACTTTTACTTATTTAATTCTATCAAAATTATTAGATTTTTTGTCATTTACTTCTTTAATTCTGTCAAATGATGATAAGACACATCGTTACTATCAACATGTCATAAGGATTTAGTTAAATATTTGTTTGATTAAATGCTTATAAACTACGAATTTCATAGAAGTCAAAATACATGGATAAAGAGTATATTGAATCAATGTAAATTAAATTTTTACCAAATATGCACTAAGTCGTCATCAAATTTTTTCATCAATAGTTTCAAACGAGTCATAAAGAGCAACAAGTCATTCTTAATCTTTCGAAATCCAATCTGAATATTGACCACGAGAAAATTAAAAATTAAAAGTATTGCATTTTAAGTGGAAGTTAAAATAAATTAAACAAATAGAAATACATAAGGTAGTGTTAGTATTTCAATAATTTTGCACTCCAACTTCAAATCAAATGGTTGCTATTACATGCGGTGGATTTTTCAAAAGTGCTAGTAAGGCAGCTATGGCTGCACGACAAGTGCAAATACCCTAATTTGACTTAGATCTTGCTATCGTTTCATAGTGACTTCAACTTGCTCTCGTCCAATAATGTATCTCATTCATAAAAGTAGAAATGCTTCAAATCATGCATTTTGCAAGAGTTCATTAACACATAAAAGAGGCGTGACTTAACATAAATCTTAGCGTAAACATAAATTGTTTTAGTCTCAAGATAATTTACGGATTTATAAAGGTTCAAGACTCGCAATGTAAAAAGTTGGGGAGCCAAACCCTAATTACCCTAATATTAATGCAATTTGATAAACAACATGGATTGGTAGTCCTCGACCTTCAGATCCTGCATGTGCTTCCAGGCGACGTAATCTAGTTCCTTCCAGAATGACTCCGTACGACCAAGGAGTGCTGAAAATGACATGTGAAAGACAACTGATAAACAGTGGCGGACCCAGGATCTCGAGTCAGCACGGGCGACCGTGGATTATCGATCGTTGTCGGCAATAACATATTAAAAGCCCCTTTTGATGCC
>CAIGRF010047827.1:0-13416 GCA_903798235.1 Fraxinus ornus | reverse complement strand
AAAAAATTAGGGTTTAGCTTTTTATATATCACCTGAGTTTTAAAAAATTAAGTTTAGTCCCTGATTTTTGAATTCTAAACTTTAAAGTCCTGATTTTTTACAATTTCCCAAATTAAAACTATGTTAAAAAAACATATTAATTTTTTTTGGAAATCCGAGATTTTGAGATTTGACTTTGAGCAAATCCTACTTCGATTTAAAAAGAAGAGAACCTATTGGTGAAAACATATTATAAATTAATTTTTCTCCATTTAAATAAATATAATCATAGTTTTTTTTTTAAAAAAAATGACTAATATTATTCATAATCGTTGACTACAGTAATTATCCTATATAACAACTTTTTATTTAAAACATTAACTTGTTTTTAAAGTAACGGAACTATAAAAAACTAATGTTTCAAATAACTCGTTGTCATATAATATAACTACTGTAATTACTGATTATAGATATTCTTGTCCATTACTTTACTAAAATAATTTGGACATTTTAAAATTATCTTTCGATAAGCTTTTTAAAAAGCATAAATAACTAAACTAACTAAATATGCCTTGCCGTATATAAAAATGTACCAACGTATCAAAATACAGTTTCTATGATCATTTTTGTTTATACGAAATTATGTGGTAAAACGGGTAGGACTGCACCAATTTTCATTGGTCAGCCATGTAGGCTTTGTCTAACCCCGCCCATTTTGACAACTCTACATGTTACACAGTTTTGACAACACTTTGATACAGAAACTGCAAATAACCTTCTATACAACAAAGTGCTCAATAAATTGTCCCCTGAAAAAAGAAGAAAAGTAACAACAGTATTAGTTCCCAAATAATTTAACAATCGACCGGCTTTCATTTCACTGAGATCACTTGCAGAAATCAATACATGTTAATTGTTGATATCAAGCTACATTATGCAGACTGTGGAGAATGGATGTCAAACACTTCGTGGCATGTTTGGTAAGGAAGATTCAGCAGACTTAGACGGGGGTTAGTAATGAATAAAAATAAGCTAAAATCCCATTCATTATTCGATCATGGGCCAAGTCCTCTCAACTACAAGTACCTAAAGAACACATTATCGAAGACGAGGATATCCATCTCTTCCTATATTGTCTCTGTCCCATCAAGCCATATTGCCTAATAGATTCAAAATGCGGATAAAAATATTCTCTCCTAGAATTGAACACCCACAGATCAAAAATTACCAAGTACAAACAATCAACAGAAATTCGAAAGAGGCGAGCTATCCATCGATTTATTTCCTCCAACTATCGAAGAATGAATATATCGTATAAAAAGGAAGATAATACTTTTGATTATCTACTTCACAAGCTCCAGATTATATAAACATGAATATTCTTTCAGCTCAGTCAAGAAAGAAAGAAATAGATGAAACTAGAATGACAACCAGAAGAAAATTGGATATTTGTAAAATTTAGAGTAAAACAGATGGTGACAAATATACTAGCAAAAATTCAATCGTTTATACAATATTTAGTTAAAATAAACACTAGAAAAATAATATTCCTCATCTGAAAAATTATACCTGGAATATATGTCACGTCAAGCATCAACCTCCTGTCTGATCTCCTTGATAAGCTCCTCCTTGTACTCCTCAAATGAACCTGGGAAGGTCTCAACTGTGCCATTGTCCACTAGCCATATTTCACTTTTTTCTTCATCTTCACAAACACGCGATATAAGTCTAGAATCATGACTGACTAGGACAACTCCCCCAGTGAACTCATCAAGTGCATCTGCCAGTGCATCAATGCTCTGCATATCCAAATGATTTGTTGGCTCGTCTAACAGCAGAATGTGTGGCTTAGACATGGAAATGGAAGTGAAAACCACCCGGGCTTTCTGCCCTCCAGACAATTTGGCAATTGGGGTGAGGTGGTTATGGCTGGGGAGTCCAAACTTTCCAAGCTTTGCACGAACTGCCTCCTGCTTACTGAGTCCCTCTTGATCGGGATGAAGACGGAGAAGATACTGAACTGGTGTTTCGTCCATTATTAGTAGATCCACAAAGTGTTGCGAGTATCTACCAATCCTCAATTTCTGACTCCTTCGCACTTCACCCTCTGTTGGAACCAAGTCACCAGCAAGAAGGTTGAGCAAGGTAGACTTCCCAGCTCCATTAGGCCCAACAATTGCAACACGAGTCCCCATATCAATGCCAACATCAACATTGGAGAGTTTAAAATCCTCTCGGCTTGGATAACTGAAACTAACTTCAATTAGTTGCAGAAGAGGAGGAGTTAGCTCAGTGGGTTCAGGAAAATGGAACTCCACGGTATAATCTCGCCATTTCTGAGGTGCCTCATGCACGGGCTCATCTTCATCAGCCTTTCCCTTAGACTTGTTCTTAGATGCTTCCTTGGCAGCAGCAAATTTTGCTCGATCCTTGACCTTCTCCTGCTGAGCACGATTACCCGACCTCCTAGCAGCTTTCACCTGCTTGTCATAAATCTCAAACTTCTTGTTCATCTCTTTACGACGCTGCTCATATCCACTTTCAAAATCGTCGAAATTTCCACGATAGAAATGGAGTTTCATGTCATGGAGATGAATAATTTCGTTGCAAACTGTATTAAGAAAATCCCGATCATGCGAAACAACAACAAGGGTTTTCTTCCAGCGGGTCAAGTACTCTTCTAACCAGAGAACAGCTCTGAGGTCAAGATGATTAGTGGGTTCATCCAGCAACAACAGAGTTGGCTGAACAAAAAGTGCCCTGGCCAAAGAAATTCTCATCCTCCAACCACCACTAAAGGACTTAGTAGCACGGCCCTGCATCTTCGTAGTGAAACCCAATCCAGCAAGAATTTTCGAAGCCTGAGCCTCTGCAGCATCTGAACCAAGCAGCTGCAACTTTTCATACAATTCAGCAAGCTTCTCACCCACGTCATCCCCATCATGATCATCATCTTCATTCTCTTCTTTGGTGTCAGAAGATATATTTTGCAAAGATGCAACCTCTTGTCGAATCTTGACAAGTTCTTCATTGGCTGAAACAACTGCTTGAAGTGCTGTTCTATCATCACCAACGACCTCTTGTTCAACCAAAAGTACATCTATGTTTTTAGGTACGGGTATCTTTCTCCAAGCAAGGAGTTTCAACAGGGTGGATTTACCCATCCCATTTGGTCCAACCAATCCATACCTCTTTCCATGAGATATCTTTACCGATGCATTCTTCAAGAGCTCTTTGCCGCGAGCAGACACAGAGAAGTTATCAATTGTTATATCTTTGACATTAGCATCGGCATCATCTTGTCCATCAAGAGTAGAAGCCCGGCTACCAATTACAACAGTAAAAGCATCACGATCATCCTTGAGGGCCTCCCGTTTGGATAGCTCAGCAGCTTGTAAGGCAAACATATCCTTCTTTTCTCGTTTCTTCAACTCTTTGTCACTAACGGCGATTTCAAGAGGCTTTCCATCACTTCTATTATGCCTGATTGGCTGCTTGTGAACCTCGTTCTGTTGTTGCTCTTCCTCAACATCATCTTCATCATCAGAAGGAGGGAGATCAATATCATCAGTATAAGATGATGGTTTTGGAGGTGCTTTTGATTTTGGCTTGTTAGAAGTAGAGCTCGACATAGAAGACCCTTTCTTTGATTTATCAGGCTTCTGGTCCATGCTGGCAAGCATTGCAGAGACTGAGAGCTTCTCTTTACTGCTTGACTTGGCTTTTGTATTATTTCCAGCCTCATCTGGTTTTTTCTTTCCCATTGCAGTGGCTAATCAGTCAAAACAAAAGGTCAACAAAGAATGTTGTGTTGGCACGTTAAAAATCACACAAGTGCTCTTCAACACACTGAAACTAAATAGTTCAAATGTACAAGGTCCACGACCACACCTCAAAATACACACAACACAGAAAATGTAAACACAGTCCACCTAAAATTTGGCATGTGACGCATAGAAAAATATTTTTTTCTTTCTTCGAATAATGAGTGTGGATAATATTATCATACAAGTAAAAGCAGAATAAGTAGTCAGCAGGCATGAAATAGGTAACAGTGCAGGAAGAAGAAAAAATCAATTAGACTCCAATGGGAAAGAATTATCATTAAGTTATTAAAATCAAGATGAAAACAATATAATCACACAAAATTCTCAATGCCCAAACTCGGGAAAGTTTATATACAGCTAATATCAACATGATCACACGAGTTAATTAGTTGTATTCCATGACGAAAGCGAAAAATACAAAAAGATAACTTAATTAAGATACTAAAATCAACGAACACCATATAATCACGCACAAAAAACTCCATAGGATGAATAATTCAAATCGCAATCTCGAGAAAGCTGATATACTAATAACAGCGTGCCCACTTCACGAAAGTTATTAGCTAGTATTCCATGACAAAACAAAAACAATCGTGAAGAAACCAAGATCGGGAAACCATAAAATTACTCGAGCAAAAAGAATTCGACTAAAATACAATTCAGAAACAAAAGTTCACGAACCTTTAAAGTGAATTCTGTAATATAAGATTTGCACAGTGAATTGAAGAAGTAGAAGCTTGAATCGCCCTTATAGCCTGATCCCCATTTGAGGTGGTGAAATGAAATAGCTAGGGATTTTGGCATCTAGGGTTTCATTTATATATCCTTGTAAAATTTACGGAAAGTCCATTTATTGTAATTTCTAATTTCGTTTAAATAATAAGGACATGTCCTATTTACTTGAACCGTTTTCCATTTTAGATTTTTCAAAACACGTTCACTTTCTTTATTTTCGAAAATGCGATTTTGAAAATATGTTAAAAATTTATAAAGAAAATCCAAAATTTTCAAAATACCTTTTGGGTGTTTTCAATCACTGCCAACCACCATTGCACCATCGCGACCACCACTGCACCGTCGCCGCCGCCGCAACACCACTACAACCACCGCCAGCAAAAACAGATTGGAAGCCACTTTTTGACCACCTAGATCATCGAATTCCACCACCAACAACCTCACTTCACTTCCCTCCATCACCTCCAATCATTCATCAGCCACGAAACAACAAGAATCGGCAGAAATTGGAAACCAAAAAACCATTCGGCGCTACTTGTTTCTGCCGGAAACTCACATCCGGCGACGTCCAAGGTCGTGCGACACCACTGGTCGAATGCTCATCCCCAGGTGACTACAACCATGCCCCCAATCCACCACAAACAACTCTGCAATGTTCGAATTTCATCCGAGAAGAACGACAGTCCAAAAGTCCGAAACGTTATTCGAGTTTTTCAAATTATGGGCGTGTTTGAGCCACATTATTTTGGAAGAATGTATTTTGGAATAGTAGATTGATAAAAAATGTGTGATTGAAAAAGAAGGAAAAGTTACTGATGTGATGGAAAATATTATTTTATTGAAAAATGTGTGGTTGAAAATGAATAAAAGAATGAAAATGAAAATTTTAATGTGTACCAAAGATATGATGTTCAATTTTTGTTTCTAATTTCCTTTAAATAATACATTATTATAATAGTGAATTGGTTTTTTTAGCCCAGTTTGGTTTTTCTTTTTTTTTTAATATTTATTTTCAATCACATATTTTATAAAAATTTATAAAAATTCAAGTTTTACAAAGTCAAATAGGGCTTAGTCCCAATCAACCATGTATTGCCTTGTTGAATAGGACGGGAAATTTTCTACCCTGAAAGTAGGGGTAATCGTTCCACTTGTCGGCTCGAATCAATTCACACCAGCGAATTTCTCATGCAAGCAGCTAGTTCTCTCATCACTTCGCGTCCAAGTCAATTCAACATAATGAGTGAAAAATGCAATCTCAATAAAAGGAAAAAATGGTTGTTCTACATGTACACAACAATTTACATAATAGTTTACCAATAGACGATGTGTTAAGATTTAATTGGATCAAGATTTTATCAATCAAATAACTTTTTCACTCACATTTGACACATCATTATTATGTACAACATTATATACTTGTTTGGTGAGGATTAAAATCATATTTTTAGTAAATCTTGATAAAATGTGTGGTTGAAAAGTTGTGAGCCCATGAAATATGTGATTAATTTAATAGTTGATTTTAACTTAAATTAAAATCTAAATTTTAATTTGAACCAAACACAGGCTATGTAAAAGAAGCATTTCCCTATAAAAAATATTAGAGAATAGAGGCTTGGCTCGATTCAGTCGTGCTCTGCCCACCAAGGGCTCGTCATGTCCCTACCTGAATGGAAAATAAGATGTACAAAGATTATGGTCCCCACATTACATTTCCCAAACAATTCTGAATCTTTTTTTTTTATGCTTTGGAATTAATCATATTTTAAAGTCCAAAAAAAATATAAAAAAAATCTCTACTCTATTAAAAGAGGGGATAGCAAATCACTGTTCATTTTTGCACCCTTTGTTTCACATCTAAACTGGTTTTTTCACTGTTCATAATATGGTTTCGCTACAGTACAACTGATATTTGAGAGCCGACTTTGTTTCTTCTTCTAAACCGACTTTGATAAATATCTGTTTTCCTCATCCTTCTTTTCCTAATTGGATTCTACATAACATATTATTTATCAATTTATTTCTTCTCTATCCAAAGAATTCAAACTGAGGGAGCTAAAGAATTGAAGCAGAGAAAGAACTCAAATTGATTACTTTCTTCTGCAATTAGTGAGGGAGCTAAAGAATTCAAACAGAGTACTACCTTGCTAATAGTGAGTAAGAATTCAAGGTTTTTTTGTTCATTTTTGCACCCTCTGTTTCACTCTAAACTGGTTGTTCACTGGTTTTGCTACTACACTATTTGAGCTGTGGTTTTTCTATTGATAGTCACAATTGTTGACTGTGTATATTGTCAATTTTAAGTAAACCGACCTTGACAAATATCTTTGTTTTTCCTATCGTAATGAATCGTGAAGAAATAACATATTCAAACAAATTGTACTACCTTCTTTTGAGAGCTAGAGAATTCAAGGTTCGATATTTTTTCCCATAAAGTTTTCTCTTATTACTGCAGTTTTGGGAAAATGGTTCAGATTCAATTTGGTGTATATATATATCATAAGAAGAAGAAGAACATGAAAAAAAAATTCCAACACGGATGGCCCGAATTATGCGGAGACATACCCTCAGTGTCTCCGAATTGTGTGGAGACACTGATCTCTCCGCACAATTCGAAGACGCGCACACGGTGTCTTCGAATAATTTAGAGACACCGTCTTCCGATTTTCGACTGTTTCGGTAAGTTATTTTATTACATTTCGATATTATTTGCTATTATTTCTCGTCGATCTTCCGTTGGTTGTTGTCGGTCTTTGAAATTTCTGTTCTTGTTATTACAATTCTTCTAATAGAAACCCCCTAATAGTGTCCGGTTCCAAATGCTCTTATGGTGGGTCTCACTCTTGTTCAAGGAGCTACTGTCAAAGTGATAGGTTCCTGGAGCTGGCTGCTGGAAGATCTAAGCTGCTGAGGAATCTAGAGAGGACCTTGTGGGTTGCTGCCGAGTTTCTGGACCTGTGAAGCTACTTCAAGGACTTGTGTTGCTGCTGAGATGATGTTTATCAACCTCCTGGAGTAACAGGAGACTGATTTATTTGTGATTAGGATGGGAATTGTACTACATACTGATTTTTGTAATGAAACTGGAGCTATACTTTTTGTAAATCGTATATTTGTATTGAATTGCAGAATGTAAGGCAATTATTTATGAAATGAAGAACTGACTACAGAATTAAAAGAACAATCCGAAGGCTTTTGAAAGGCCTTGAGCTCTCCTAATTTAATCAACCCATTACTCAATATTCCCCCCCCCCCAATACATCCTACCTCTTCTCTATTTATGAGTATTTTGCAACCAAATCTAATAGAGTTTGTTACTATTAACTGCTTCTCAATTCTTTTCCATAGCTTGATAGGAGTCTATCACAAAGGCACTGATAGTTTTTCTCTTTGTCGGCTTACTTTTTAGTAAATTTTTGCTTGATTTATTTCATATTTTCTTGTATGGTTGCAGCTATGTGAGGTTCTTTCTTTGGTTATGATCTTGGTGTTTTAGGTCAGTTTTTCTTGTTGGGTTCTCAAATTACGAAAAAAAAAATTGGATTCAAAATTTTGTATATTGAATTTTTTGAATACTCTTAAAAGGATCGATTTTTTTTTTTTTTTATGTAAGCATTAATAAACATGTTTGAATATTTGGGTGCTTTTTCAGGAGGGGTGACTTCTATGGATGATTTCCTCATCGAATTCTTTTCGACAGTGTACAAAAGAAAATAAGCACATCTTGATATATCAGATTACTGTAAATATCATAATCAGATCCTTGCAGTTTACATCTTTGTTATGCTTGGCAGCATTAATCAAGATACTGAAGGAGAAACTAATAATTTTAAGTAGGAATTGGAGAAATATTGTGAAAAATCATTAATTTTCAGTTTGGAGACTATTTGTTTTTACACAAAAAAATTAACATTACTTATAGTTTTCCTTTTTACTGCTTGATTTTTAGTTTCGAAGTATGTTTGTGATTTCTTTTAATCTGATTTTTTTTGAAAAAAATAATTCATATTTACAACTGCCCATATTCATGTTTGAAGTTACATTATTTCGATTATAATTATTGACTTTTTGTGCAATCCTTGTAAATTAGTTGTTTTTCTACTTGATTTGACTTGGCAAGATTTGTACATTTGTAACTATAAACCAGGTGCACGGAAGAGAGCTCTGCATATGCGGAGTGCATGCGGAGCGCAAGCTCCGAATAATTCGGAGGACGCGGAGTGTGCGCTCCATTTGTTACTATACAAAAAGATATTTTAAATATCTTCTTATACAAAAAGATTTGCCACCTTAATCACTGCTACCTTAAAAGAACCGACTTAGTTACTATTCATGCAATGACACAGTTTCCTCTTTCTCATTATATATTTTGATTTCAAACAAGAAATAAATTATTCGGCTTTCTCTCGCTTTTTCTTAGTAGCACAGCAAAACAATCTGGTAAGGGTTTGATTTTTTCAGTTTTGTTTAGTTTTGTGTTTTGTGTTTTCGATATTCGATATTATCTGTTAAAAGTAAACTTCAAATTTATTGTTTTACCTAATATTTATCATAAAGAAGAAGAAAGAAAAAGAAAGGTTTAGAATTACAGAGAGTAGAGTGAAAGAAGAAGAAGAAAAGTAAAAAAAAAGCTCCGCATAATACGGAGTTGTCTCGGCATTATGCGGAGTTTGCGCTCCGCAGAAATGCGGAGAACGCTCTGCATAATGTGGAGTGCGAGCTCCGCATTATGCGGAGTTCGCCTCCGTATTTGAGGAGCGGACGCTTCCGTTTCGCATAATGCGGAGTGCAAGCTCTGCATAATGCGGAGCTCTCCAAATTTTGTGGAGATGCGGAGCTCTCTCCAAATTTTGCGGAGCTTCTCCACATAGATTGTCTAGTGATTCAGTCGTTGCTAGATTTTCGTAAACGAGGTGCTTCAAGTTAGCGATAACTTGTTTAAATTGTAGTCATTTATTTGTTAACGGAGAAAAACTTATACTAAACTAGAGGTTACATTTCTATTTAGCAATGACACCATAAAAAAGAAAAGAAAAAAAAATTGAAGATTGTTTAAAAAAAAAATATTGAAGACTCCATGTGGTGCGGAGTAAGACTCCGCAAATGTGCAGAGCAACTCCACACAATGCGGAGCACATACACATCTCCGCACCGTGTGCGAAGGATTACTCCGGATAGTGCGGAGTAAATCTCCGCACTGTGAGGAGTTTAGCTCCGCACAGCTGTGCGGAGTAATCTCTGCACGTTACATTTACCCTGTTCATTAGATTGGCTTATTCGACAGGAAATAAAAACAAAAATTAAGCTACTTGACCCCTTTGGATTACCCTTTGGGTTACCCGACTCCACCACCTCTCTCACAATGTGGAGGGGCCCGAGATGAATAAAATAATCACCGGGCCCCCTCATTGTGAGGGGGAAGCGTGGGCCCGAGTAAAGCTACGTGTAACCCAAAGGGTACATGTAGCAAAACCCTAAAAACAACTTTTGACTATTTGGTAGCCAATCTCTCCTTCCCTACTTGTAATTACTACCTGTAAGAATCTTCACCACTTCAATTTCTTTCTCTTCTGTATATTGTTTCTGATTTTTTGAGTTCTATAGTTGAATCCACAATTTCGTTTCATTTTCTGTTCGACGTCGAACCCAAAATTAGCGAAGCAGTCGTTACCTGTGAAGGCCGCCATCGTCACCATAACCAGCGCCCCCTATGGTGCTCCCATAGGCAGCTTCATGGAAACTCTAATGGGCGACTCAGCCTCCTTGTTTAGGCCTCCGATTGAGGTTGTTAACTTAAACCCGGAAGCTATGGCGTCGCTTAAACAAGCCCATTTCCATTTTTTAGACTTTCATGCTCATGTTTCACAGAAAGTTTTGCAGATTCAATTGTATGTTCTCGTTCCCAAATCTGTCCGATGTTTATTCTTGTTCATTTTTTGCGTATTTTTGTGTTGCAAAATCTACTGGCCGCTCAAAAGGTAAGATTTACTGTTGTTCGAACATGAACATAAACCCTTGAGATCTAATTTGTTTTGATAATTTCCATTTCCCTAATATGTTTGTTGAATTTTTTTGTTGATTTTTATCGTTTTCTATTGCGAAGTCCGCCGGCTCATTGAGAAGGTAAGATTTAATGTTTTTCAAAAGCAAATCTTGTTCCCTAATCTGTCTTCCGTTTGTTCTTATTCATTTTCTGCCGATATTGTGTTGTGGAATTTACCGGGTCGTTGAGAAGGAAAGATTTATATGACTGTTTGTAAATTGGTTTTCCTACAGTGGCATCCACAGTTGATGAAATTTCACGATTGCTTGTACTGTAGAGCCACAACTGTTGACTACCTTTCTTCTCAGCTTTAATTCAACCGCTATCAAAGAGACAATAGTCATAGGTTTTCAATTATTGAGTTCTTTCACGTGAGATCTGGTTTTCGATCGTCGGCATGAGTCTTCACTTTCCCTTGTCATCTTCTCTATCTTGATTGATTTCCAGAAACAAAATCATTGGTTCGAAATCGATTTCTCCTTCTTCTTGCATTGCTTTCTTGATGTTTGTTGTATGGCATTCGTTGCTATTCTACTCGAAAATGTCATTATCAGAAGTTCAAGCGAAAAAAAAAACTCAAAGAAGACTTTTTGGTATTTGGATTTTTCATGTTTCCTGTCTACTTGGGAGCTTACATTACTTGTACTTGTATGTTCTCAAATTATACTTTATGTTTCTTTATTTATGGTTATTGCCAGGTCAACTTATCTGAAATTGAAAAAGGCCTGCTTAAACCATAACCTTGTATTAGTTTATGCGAAAATTTCATCTTACACTAGGGATTTTATTTTTTTAAAAAAACAAACATATCGTGAAACTTACACAAGTCTACCGTGTACTTTAATTCCTAATAATAGCATCCCAAGCCTATTGTGGGTAATTTTTATAATTCTTTTTTGTACAGAGGGATGAAATGTAGGGGTCATACTTCTAGCATGTCCTGTGTTAATGGCTTATTATATTCTCTTGTATCAGGTGATTATCAATTCTTGCAATAAAGTGCATTTTCTGTAGACAATCAATTGATTCTAAATAGAATTGTTTTAGAACAATTTTTAAATTTGAAATGGAAAAGAATTGTTTTAGAACTATTTATTAATTGAAAGTGGACATCAATTTTTCAGAGGAAATCATGTGTTTCATTGTTTCTTCTTTGGTTAAAACATAATTACCCAAATCTACTGATGTTCTAGCTGTCAATCTAACTGTGATCGCCTGAATGCATGATTCTTATTAATTTCAGCATTTCTCTGCATTCAAATTTTGTACCAATCGGTGAGAATCAAAATCAACATTTATAGTTAACTCAAAAATTAGTCGAGCATGTTAACTATCTGTTCAGTGGAAGGAAGTGGAAAAAATTAGGATGGTAAGAGAACTATTAATTCAAGGTTTCTTTAGGATGGAAAGATTTTCTTTCTTGAGTTGAAAATTTACTTTTCGATGAGATTTGTTCTGCTATTCTATTTTCTCTTGTGTCACTAGGAACTAATTAGTTTGTTTATATCGCAGACAAGACGGTGCAATTTTTAACGTCAGATTTTTATTTTGATACTTGGTTGATATGATTCACTTTTACTTAGCACATTTACCCTCCGATTTTATTGGCATAGGTTCCTGAACCTCTTATACCACCAGCTGAAGCTCGTGTGATGTCCCTAATTGATGGCCTTTTCAAGGTTTTGATTTTTTATCTTTGTTTGTAGATGTCGAAATCAGCACCTTCTGACCAATTACGAATCAATTTGCTCGTCCTAAAGATGCGAGTAAAATTAGATTACCCTCTTCATAAGCTTATATTTTGTTTGTTTTGAAATGTTCAGAGACTACTTAACATTTTTAAACTTTTATGATCTGAATAATAAGTGTGAAATGAATGAGGAAGCTGCACAGAACAAGTAGAGCTAATCCATGTTTATGTCAATGCATTATAATTGCGTATGCATCTTTTTCTATGGAGCAAACTCTATAGTAACTCTAATTTGGTAATAGAATTTCTTTGAGTTTTGGGGGTCAACATTATACTTAGGAGGGGGACAATTTTCTTTTAGCTTGCTTCATAGGTAATGCATGCTCTGTATTTGGTTAAGATTACACAATAATAATAGAAATCCACACCATGTGTCCTCTCGTGATGTGACTTTACCACACATTGCTTACTTATACTATCGCAATCATCTGATTGCATTTTCCAGCCACAATGCAATATTGCTACAGAAATGGAATTCTATAGGGTAATGAAATATGTATCAATCAAAGAGTATTCCAACATGAACATTAGTTCATAGTACTTCATTAATTCACATTCAGTCATAAACTATGATTCTACCTCAATGAATCCCGTTAGCTAAGTAAACAATACTAATAACATTCCTAATCTGGCTTCTAAGCAACAGCTTCATCGGACTCATGAGCTTCATGAACAGTTTGTTGATGCCATGGCACAACTTGTAGACAAGATCGTGAATCATCTTGACTTTCATTTAGTTAACTCCTTACAATTCCCCTGACGCATCAAAAAAAGATAAAGCGGCATTTTAGCTCTAAGTTTTATACATTTGCTTTCATGTTGACTCTCAAATATAGATAATGAACTTGTGTCATGTTCCAAAAAATATATTTATTGATGGTTTTTTGAGCTTTCAACTTTCATTTCTTCTCTTCATGCTATGTGCATTTTGAGATTGTATCACAATCTTGTGATTGCTTATGTTTCCAAATCCATGATCATAATAAATAAATAAACGAGAGTTGATGTTTATTATGATGAATAGGTACAAATGAAGGCAGTGCAGATACACTCATTTGGTAAATCTGATAAGGTGTCCAAGC